>JAODAL010014556.1:0-87034 GCA_025379985.1 Phyllomedusa bahiana | reverse complement strand
CTCAACATAAAAATTTTCCTTTTTTTGGGTTTAAAATTTTTTTAAGCAAAATTTCCCCTTGAAAAAAAACCCCCTTTAAAAAATTTTAAACTTTTTTCCCCTTGTTTTAAAAAAACCCCCTTAAACCCCTTTGGGGCTATCCAAACGCCCAGGTCTTTTGGGGTTCCGCCCTGGATTTAGGATCCCGTCCTGAGGATCGCGCGAACTCTAAAGCAGATTTCCGCGCGATCGGGGGCGGGGTGTCAGCTGTTTATTACAGCTGAACCCCGCACCTGGGCCCCCCGGACCCCCGCCCGGGGGCGGGGGGGGGCGGTTTAAACCCCGGTAATTAACGGCCCAACCCGGTCGCAATAATAAGAGAGACGCAGGAGGAGATCGCCCCTCCTGCGTCTCTGTCGGGGGCCAGCAGCGAAAACGGATGGGCGATCCGTGGGCCCCTGCCCCCTTTAAACAGACCCAGGGGGGGGCCCAAGATTGCCTTTCCGGGGTTTTGTCGTAAACGTCACGACCCCCGGCCGTCCCCTTTTGGGGGCCCACCCCCCGGGCATCGTGACTGACGTTGTCATGGGAAACCCAAGTCATAGAAAAAAATTTTCACGGGGTTCCTATTGAATGAGAGATTTTAAAGATCTCCATTCAAATCCCCAGGGGGAAAAGAAAAATAAAAAATGTGAAAAAGTGAAAAAAAGAAAAAAAAAAGTGAAAAAAAGTAAAAACAAACACGAAAAATAAAATAAAAATCTTTACACCCCCCTTTTTCCCCCCCTTTAAAAACCCCAATCGCCCCAAAAAAGATCAAAAAAAATAAAGTACCCATATTTGGTTTCGCCGCGTGGAAACCCGGCCCCCCCCTATAAATCTTTCATTTTAATTTCCCCCCTTTGGGTGAACCCGTAAAAAAAAACAAAAAAAAAATCACAAATTAAGATTATTTTTTCTCCCCGCGCACTAAAATGGAAAAAAAAAGCGATCAAAAACCCCCTAAAACCCAAAGTTGTCCCAAAAAAAAACGCTTACCGCAAAAAAAAAATTCCTTTTTACAGCCTGTTTTAGGGGAAAAAAAAAAAATGTATAGCTCTCAGAAGATAGCGATCATAAATATTTTTTTCACATTTAAAAACTTTTTTTTTTTTTTAAAGTGTTTCAAATAAAAAAAACTATATAAAAAAAGGGAAACCCCCATAATCGAAAGCGACCCAAAAGAAAGAAATTTATCAGGTTTACTGCACGGTGAGCCCTTTTTAAAAAAATAAAAATAAAAAAATTTAACTAGGATTGAAATTATTTTTTTCACCCGGGCCCTCCAAAAAATAAAATTTAAAAAAGAAAATCAAAAAGCCTTGTCCCCCCAAAAATGATACTAAAAAAAAACGCCCAACCCCTCTCGCAAAAAACAAGTCCCAACAGCTCCAAGCACAAAAAATTTAAAAGTTATGGCTCTAAAAACTATGGTGATGCAAAAACGGTTTTTTCCCCCAAATTTTTGAAAAAAAGTGTTTTTTTTGTATAAAAGCAGAAAAAAACAAAAAAAAATATACAAATTGGAAACGGTGTAATGTATTGCCCGGGTTGAGTAGCTCCATGTAAAATATACCCCTTTCAGTGACCGCTATAAAAAATAAAAAAAAAAAAACATACCAAGATTGCTGTATTTTGTTCCAAAAAAAAACCCCAAAAAAAACATAGCATCATAAGCACCCCCATAATTTGGAACCCAAAAAAAACTTCAATCATCCCGCCCAAAAAAAAAGCCCCATACACAGCTCTGCCAAAAGCAAAATAAAAAAGTTAGGCTGGGCAGAATAGGGCAACTTTAAAAAAGCAATTTTTTATAGAAAAGTATTTCTACTGGTAAAAGTAATAAAACAGAAAAAAAATATAAAATCTATTTCATTTTTAAATTTTAACCCACCCCCCTAGTAAAGTTAAACACATCATTTACACTGCCACGGCGAAAAGCTGTAAAATTGAAACCCCAAAAAAAAAATGCTGAACTGCGTTTTTTTTCCCCCCCTTTTCTTTGGGCCCAAAGCTAAAAAAAAACTTGGAAACCTGGTGCCTAAAAAACAGAATACACCCCCAGATGAGATCCTTTATTTTTTGTTTTAAACCCCAAAATGGGGGGACTTCTGGAAGGGTTTCCCCCTGTTTTTGCTACTTTGGGGGCTTTTTCAAAAAGCGACAAAGGCCCCACCAAAATCTGCGTTCCAAAAAAAAATAGCCCTCCCTCCCCTTTAAGCCCTGCCATGGGGCCCCCAAAAAGCAGTTTACAAAACCCCCTTTTAAAGGGGATTTTTCAAAATTGGAAGAAATTGCTTAAAAAAAGTTTTGGGGGTTTTTTTTTTCCCCGGATTCCTTGTATAAAAGTGAAACATTTTTAAGCCAAAAATTGGGAGGGTTATTAGGAAAAAAAATTTTTTTTTTTTTTACGCCTTATGCTAAAAAAAATTTTTGAAACACCTGTGGGGCTATATACTCAATGCACCCCCCCCTGGGTATATTCCTTAAGGGGTGTAGTTTCCAATAAATTTTTCTATTTAAAAGGGGGGTTTAAATTTAAATTTTAAACCCTTTTGGGGGTCCCCCAAAACCGAAATGGGGCCTAAAAAAAAATCGTATTGAAAAATTTAAAATCCCCCAGAGTGGGGAGGTGCCCCCCTATTCTGGGCTTATGGGTTTAGCCAAAAATGCACTAGGGCCCCTATGGGATAAACTCTAAAAACCCGGGAGAAACCCGGGGGGTTGGAAAATTAAGTTGCTTTTCCTAGTCCAATTTTCCCTATTCCAGTGAAAAAGGGGTAAATATGAAAAACTGCAAAAAAAATGAAATTTTAAAAATTTTACCCCACTTTGGGGTTTAATTTCTGTGAAATAAAATTTAAAAAGGGTTTTCAAACTTCCTAAATAATGTTGTAAATTTCGTTAAGGGGGTTTGTTTCTTAGATGGCATTATTTTTGGGGTATCTAACATGCAGGCCCCCCAAAGCCAATCAAAAACTGGGGTGGTCCCCAAAAAAATGTATATTCAAATTTTTTTGAAATTGTGAGAAATTATACTAAATTTCTAAGCCCTCTAAATTTTCGTAAAAAAAAAAAAAAATTTAAAAAATATGCCAACCTATAGTGGACATATGGTAGATCTAGTTTTTAAACAATTTTTTGGTGAATAATTTTTGCACGAAGGGAAATTTTTCCCAAATTTCAAAACGCAAAATTTTTCCCCAAAATTTTTATGAAATTTTGATATTTTTCACAAAAAAAACAAGGATTGTATGGATAAAAATTTCTTACTAACTTAAAGCACAATGTGTCACGAGAAAACAATCTCTGAAATCCCATGAGATAGGTTAAAAGTGGATCAAAATATATTCTCACATAATAGGGAAATGTCAGATTTCAAAAGAATAGGGCTGGGTCAGGAAGGCCAAAACAGGCTGGGTCCTTAAGGGGTTAAAGTAAAAAGGAAGAAAGTCAACCTGTCCTTCTAAATATCAAAAATCTTCTACTCTGGCAGAAGCCAGCTTTCCCTCAGCGATGGTGTAATAAATTGTTTGAAGAGTTGAGGGGAAGGGTATACATTCCCTAAGACAACTGTTAGATGGTTTTATGGTATACTGTACCTAAATAGCTGCAAAATATGGCTTGTGTAATTCACAAAGACAACCATTTTAGACCACTTGCTAGACTTGACCAAGGAAGTGTGCCAAAATCCATGTGATATGTTGGTAGGCTCTCCTACATGTATCCTATAATGAAACTCCAGTATAGTATTTACCGTCCATACTTTTGGAACATCACCCAGACACATTCTCTAAAAAATGGTGCCTCTGCCTGAATGACCTAGATTCTGGCCTAAAAATTAAGAAAGGAGGAATATTTGATAGTTATTCTACAATCATCGACCTTTGTGGAGATACTCAGTTTGGCATCATCCATTTTCCAATTTTACCATTTAATCTTCTTCAGTCTTCCACCAGACAAGGTAGAATTCATTGTGCTCAAAATGCATTGAACCCTGTACTGTAGAGAACCTATATCATGGTCTATGGGAATGTAGAAATAGCCATTCCTAATGGATGGTGGTGAAAAGAATTATTAGCAATATATTACGCTCCTTTATCTCTTTGGCACCTCTGCTGGTAATTTTCTATTTTTGAACAAATCAAAATGGTGATTATCAACCATTCAAGATAAATAGGTGGCACCAACATACATTTTTTGCAATCCGTTTCCCAAATAAGAAGTGTAATGTCCATCCAATTAGGCAGAGTGATTGGTGCTCAGTGAAAAAAAAGCACCCGAATAGAAGTCCCATAAAAAGAAGTATTCACGGCACTCACCCTTTCTTCTGCAAATTCTTTATTCTTAAAATGGATCAGGGAATCGACAGCAGTAACACAAGCGTGGCCCACAGCCGTTTCGCATCCTCCGACGCTTTCTCAAGACGCTTTTCTCAAGAATTTGCAGAAGAAAGGGTGAGTGCCGTGAATACTTCTTTTTATGAAAATGGTGATTATGGTAACCTGAGGTTCTTTCCATATAATACATAGCATTTTACTACTGGCTAAAGGAAGAATTTTGTCTGATTGTCTACATGATCAGTTACACATGGCAGACTCGCTTATCACCCACTTCCTGCATTTGGATTGCCTAGATATTGACAATTATTGCACACCTGCTGAAGCATCCTTTTTTACCACCTTGGTATCTTCAGGAACAGCTTATAGGTACCTTGGGTATGCTGCAACTCGCAAGGAAAAGGATATCCGGTGACGTGTAGGAAATAAAACGCCGTTACGAATACCAAAGTATATAGATCTATTTATAGTGATTTTTTAAAAACTAAGAATATATGCATTAGCATCTACTATGTTAAATGTAAAAAAGTAGACAGGAATAGGTGTTTTTGTTTGTTTTTTAATAACTATCTGTGCAGGGGCGGTATTTTTCTCCATTCAATATCACATGACTGCTTTCCTTTGTGGTGATTGGGTTTTACTGGTGTTTTTAAATGAGTTTGGTAACCCACAAATGCACAACAGTGAGCAAGAGTCGGCGGACTCGAAACGCGTCTGTTGTTATGCACCGAGGGACTGTTGCTTTGTTGCCGTGTGCAGTATGAATCCAGCTTTTAAGCTATAACAATAAAGTCTCTATTTTTACTCACGGACTTTGGTATTCGAAACGGCGTTGTATTTCCTACACGTCACCGGATATCCTTTTCCTTGCTTATTGCATTGCCGCGAGGCCGGCGGTTTGGTCTGGAGTTGGAAGGGACGGAGTGCAGATCCGCACCGAATCCAAAGGGAAAACTTAGCCTTGGATACAGGTAACTTACCTTTGCTTTTTGCTTATGCTGCAACTCACCTAGCTGCATCAGAATTAATTTGCACCCTAGGAAGGGCTATTTTACTTTTGAAAGGGTCTTGTTTCTGAAAATAATAATATTGTTGAGGCCAGTTAGACATTGTGCGAGCTATTTTATTCTATGTTTCATTTTACTTCATTTTGCTTAGCTAGATTGTGTTTCTTGTCCCTCTGTTTTCGCTTTGTTCACATTTTATATGTTGTAAAGGATCAGCTATATCTGATCTGATTCAAACATTGTATAATTCAAGAACAAATTGAATCTTTTTTAATGGGATATGCAATGCCATTTTGCTTATGGCGAGAAGCCTGCAATTCTGATTTCCTAATCTGTTGAATTGTCTTACTTTTGCTACCAAAGTTTGAAATAATAAAGAACATGATGAAAAAAACAGTGAGTAACAGCACTACCTTACATCTTTTAGGAGAGACATAAGCAACTGTAAATAGGGGAAATTTCTGTGAGGAAGGAGAAAATCATTGAATTCTTCACATATCAAACCCTGGCAGAAGCAAAACACAGGCGACATAATGGAAAATACTGTAATGCTTTTGAACAATGATAATTTTACCTGCTGAGTATTGCAACATGGATACTTTTCTATATTTTTTACATGCATGGAAAACCTCTTTAATCTCAAAATTTCCTTTTATGGTTGATAAAACTGATATCACCTTTTAGCTTGTACATTAAGAGGCGCTGTACTGGAAAGCGCAAGTCTTTACTGTGTCTAATTAGTGAGACTGTGGTGCACAACAGGAGTTCACACCTGGATTAAAATACTCTTAAGAGGCTGAGACTATGCACATTTAAAATCAAGAATGCTGTCTGTTGATTGACATTTCAAATCAAATCTAAAAGCTTCCTAGGATCTAGAAGTGGAAAAAATAAGGAGTCTATATTTATACACAGAACATGACTTCATATTTGTACTTCTGTTTTCTTTCCAATTTACAAATCACTATAAAGTTAGTTGACAAAATATGTCATGTAATACTAATCAACCATGCAAGTAATAAAGAAAATGTAGTAGATTTATTATTGTATTTATACAGCGGATAGATACTGGTGTACTATTTGTACTGTGCACCAGTAATCATAGATATCTCCATATGAAGATGTACAAGAAAAATGAAGAATATAAAGTACAAATGCAGCTCTGTATATTTAAAACTTAACTTATAATTTACATGTTAAGGCTATATCCACGTCATTAGCTCAGCTGTTTCAGTAACTCATCTGGCCATCCCCCTATTCAATCTCCACCTACTTGCAGCTTTTGCCTCATGTGAGGGAAAAGAGATCAGGGGACCTTTATTGTAATAAATGGCTATTCCAGACATACTATATTTGTGGAGGTGCTATAAATGTCTGTGGTAAAGAAACCATTGTTCATCCTTGTTTGTTTATTTTGCCGTACAATCATTTACTGATTGCCAATTGAAAACGTTTACAGTTTAAATCCACATGCAATGTTAAGTTGCTTTACAGGTATTTTTAGTCAGTTATTAACTACTGACCTTGTTCTTGCAGTAGGTAAATTTCACAGGTGCACTCATAACTCTGATGGCTGTTGCCTACAATCTGTCAGCAGTGTTTTGACAGACTTATACTGGTGTTTGTAGACCATTGGCAGATGCAGTTTACTATGTACCTTTTCCAACAGAAGGGCATTCAAATACAATACAATGTTATCATATGCAAAGTAACAAGAGAATAAAAACATATATGTGCTCCACTGAGTAATACTGGTGAGCCAGATGTGACAGTCTCTGTGCTCTTAGTTTAAGAGGATCACCTGACATGGCTAAATCCAGGGAACAAATGGATGATGTGAAATTTGCACTACATGTTATCTAGACTCTGTTCTCAATTTGGTGTGACTTCCCATCTAATATGGTGTGACTCCCCATCCTCTTGAAGATTTATGCAAAAAATAAAATCCAAGGTGCCAGATAGTACTGTGCTTCACATTCCAAGTCAAATTCAACCCAAATTTAACCCTTTCAACCACCCTGACGTATGGGTACATCATGGTGGCGGTAAGGAGATGTGTCGCAGCGCGACCCTGTTACACAGCCACCGGGTGTTAGCAGCTAGTTGCAGCTAACACCCAGTGCTTGCAGCGCCGGGGGGCGGTGCCGCCCACCTGTGCTGTTTAACTCTTTAGACGGCGCGGCAAGGATGGCCGCAGCGTCTAAATGACAAGATCGCTGAGTCCTGCTGGGCTAACATTGCACCCGGGAGCTCTGTGAAGGCTCCGATCGCTGCCATGTTCTCGTTTGCTCCACTTCCGGCCCGAAACAGGAAGTGGGGAAAACGCCATCTTGGTACAGCCTAATGCATTGTCTATGCAATGCATTAGGCTGTATTCACGATCGGGCCCCCTAGTGGTGAAGCGCCATAGGGGGACTCAATGTTAAAGTAAAAAAAATAATAATAATAAAGTTTTAAAGTGTAAATAAAAAGTATTAAAAGTTCAAATCACCCCCCTTCCCCCATTTTACAAATAAAAACAATAAAATAATGAAAAAGTTACACATATTTGGTATCACCGCATCCGAAAAAGTCTAATCTATAAAAATATAATATCATTTATCCAAATTCCGAAAGCCAAAATTGCCTTTTTTTTGGTCATTTCATGTCCTATAAAAATTGGAATAAAAGTGATCAAAAAAGTCGCATGTATTTTTAAACTGCTAGTATTAAAAAGTACACTTCAGCCCGCAAAAAATGCATCCTCACTGATGTCCGTAGGTGTTAGTACAAAAAAGTTATTGGTCGCACACGGCACAAGTTTCAAATATAAAAAATGTTTGGATTTTTTTTACGCCACCAATGCATAACGGAAACCCTACATGTTTGGTATTGCTGGATGTGTATCAATCTCTAGAATACAGATAACACATCATTTTTACTGAAGATTGAACGCCGCAAAAACAAAAATCCCGCAAACTTGGCGCAAGTACATTTGTTTTGCCCCATTTAGATTTTTTTTGCCATTCCCCAGTATATTCTATATTAATATAAATAACACCACTGGAAAGTACATCTTTTCCCACAAAAAAAAAGGCAAGGAGGAAAAAAATGAAGAGTAAAATTATTTTTTTTGTTTGTGTTAAAGGGTTAAATTGTATGGTTCAGTTTGGATCAAATTTTGGTGAACTCATCTAAAAATCTCACCTTAGGGTTGGAGTTAGGGTTAATTTTTGTTTCTGCTAAAATCATCAACCTTTGATTTGGACCAGGGCAAAACATGGAAATTATGGTCAAATTTGGCATTGACCAAATTTTGAAGCTCAACTATCCGAGTTAGGGTTGGACTAAATTTAACCCTGAGTTCACCCAAAGGTTATCCAGATGTTTACCAGAACTTTGGTAATGTTCATATGGAATTTGCACATTAAACCATTTCTGGAAATGGCTACATCCTCCCCAAAACTTCAGTCAAGCCCAGGTTTTCATAAATACCACAAATACAACCACAATAATGAATGCACATATGCAGATGTGATCTTAGGCTTCTGCTGTAATGTGCTGAGCCAAAAGTAGTTATATGTGTAATAAGTTGTTTTAATATAGGTCTTGTTTTCATACTCCCAAATATAAAGTGAAAACCGATTTACCCATAGCAACCACCCACATTAAGCTCAACAGATCATTATCTAGGTCATTAAACACGTTAGAACATGTACTCAAGTATTTGTTTTTCTGCTATTCCAAGTGTGTGATATTTGTTTAGAGAAACAAAAGTAGCAATTTCAGCTACTTACTGTAGACGACACAAGGATTGCATTCAAAGCCTGATGCCCTGTATTTTATAGTACTCTACATTTCCTGAGGATATGTGGGGATGCATTTTAATAATTTTCTTCTGTGTGGATATAAATGAGAGCAGAAATTTCTGAGTAGCTGCACCACTCATCCGGTCTCCATTCATAAAGGCATGCTCCACAGTGTAAACAGAACAGTGTGATCGGCTTTTCATAGTCAATGACAAAAGGTTTACTTTCATTTACAAAAGAACAAATGTTAAATAGTTAGAACTGAGCGGGGAAAAAAGTACTCATGAGATCTTCAAAAAATAACAAGAAATTATTTTACTTCTAGCTAAAATATATAATACATAATAGACCAAAGAGCTCAAAATTACTTTTCTCCAGACTTTAGGCAATATTAGTTACTTTACAGAATAATATTTATTCAGATGTTCTGCCGAGGATCAAGTTCCTGACAATATAGATAGCTATAGAACTAGGATAAAGAATGGAATTCACGGCACTCACCACGTCCTTAAAAGTCCTTCTCAAGGCCTAGAGGAAGCATGTGTGAACGCGAAACAGCCGTCGCCTGTTAAGCTACTGTGTATCCAGTGTTTGTCCCTCCACATGGAGTTATTGCCGCAATAAAGAAGGACTTTTAAGGACGGGGTGAGTGCCGTGAATTTAATTCTTTATCCTAGTTCGAGTGATTGATGTCTATCTGTTCGTTCACTGAGCACCACAGAGTCATTTATAAATAACAAGGTTCACGTGGGTCACTGATTATGGAGGAATAGTTCGGAGCAGCAGTGCCGAGACTGTGTTATCCTCATTGCCAAGATAGATAGCTATAGGTCTACTTAAAGAATTTTATGGTGCTGATTGGCAAAGGTCCTAATACATGGACCCACACAATCAAGCATTGACCTGTGATAATAATGAACCATCATTATTTTTTCCCAGATAGCTCCTTTACTGGTAATGCGTCATCAAAAACAATTTTTTTTTATCTTAAACATATTTTTGAAAAAGATCTTGCCCTTTTTTTTAACATTTTCCATGTCACAGTCAATTAAAAAAAATGGAACTCTTGCAGATTTCACTCTGACCACCAACCCTTAAATGAGACTCACTATGACCACCAACCCTTAAATGAGACTCCCTATGACCACCAACCCTTATATGAGACTGATATGTCCTGTCCTGTGTACTCCTTGAGGAGGATTACAATGGAAGGAGACACCTAACACAAATCCCCCATTCACAATAGGCGATGGTCACCAATCCTGCTGTCCACATAGTAACTTTGTCCCAGATTACAGAGGATAAAAATCAAGTCAGCTCCAGTTCACAGGTTTCTATGGGGGTTGAAGATGCAGTGAATAATATTTTTAAAATCTATTAGAACTGATCAGGCGAGACAACTGCTCAATAATCTTTAGCTAAAACAGAACAAAAATGTTGAATTAACTGTATCCTAGGTATGAATAGTATTTGTTATATTATTTTATGTTTAATTTTAAGAGTATTTCTGTTCATAATAAAGTATGGTTAAGTTTACAGTTTTATATTGCTGCACAATAAACAAATCCTAGGGTCAAGAATTTTTAGACGATATGTACATTTATGCTTGCATGATTTATATTATATGTACTTTTAAATTGTGAGAGCAGTTTAACATTCAACAAAACAATATTTGTATGTATTATGTAACCACATTTAGCTGTAAGAAAAAAGGCATAGATTGCCTGTCATTAGTTATTTAACTAATACTTCATGTAGACACTTAGGGCGACATGTATGATCTTTGGCATTTAAACGGCAATTTTCATGCGCATTATAATAGCCTAGAATGCGCCTGATTTATGAACCCGCTCTACTGTGCGTCATAAATCAGGCGCATTCTAGCGCATAAACGACAATTCAGGCTCAGGTAAACCACTTTGAAAGATCTATAATTATTACTTATTATGGGGAAGATTAGTTTTATAGATCATAAATAACATAAAGGGCCTTATGTATGAAAACTGTCTAGGAGTAAGACTGTCTTTGTTGCCCATGGCAACCAATCAGAGTTCAGTTTACATTTCTCCAGAGCACTATATGAAATTAAACCTGCACTCTGATTGGTTGCAATGGGTAACAAAGACAATCTTACTGCTAGACCGTTTTCATACATAAGGCCCAAAGTCTAAAGTTGGTTTTGCTACTTATTTGAATGCCCATTTTATATTTATTGCTATTAAGTAATTTCTAGAGCAACTTACAAAATGATTTAGAATTCTTTAAACAATGTAAAAAAAATGGAACTTAATTGTTAGTAAGAAAATTCACAGTTATTTTAGAAGTTCTAAACTTCATACAAAAAAGAGGTAAAATGCTTTTGAAGCCAAATTGTTGGATAACTTATTCCAGCTTCTTTATTGTTAAAGGGGTTTTGCCACAATGTAATGTTGACGTGGGATCCTCCAAAATGGGTATTTAATCACTTTTCTAAATACACTCACCGGCCACTTTATTAGGTACACTGTCCAACTGCTCGTTAACACTTAATTTCTAATCAGCCAGTCACATGGCGGCAACTCAGTGCATTTAGGTATGTAGACATGGTCAAGACAATCTCCTGCAGTTCAAACCGAGCATCAGTATGGGGAAGAAAGGTGATTTAAGTGCCTTTGAACATGGCATGGTTGTTGGTGCCAGAAGGGCTGGTCTGAGTATTTCAAAAAACTGCTGATCTCCTGGGATTTTTTACGCACAAACCATCTCTAGGGTTTACAGAGAATGGTCCGAAAAGAAAAAACATCCAGTGAGCGGCAGTCCTGTGGGCGGAAATGCCTTGTTGATGCCAGAGGTCAAAGGAGAATGGGCAGACTGGTTCGAGCTGATAGAAAGGCAACAGTGACTCAAATAGCCACCGTACAACCAAGGTAGGGAGAAGAGCATCTCTGAACGCACAGTACGGCGAACTTTGAGGCAGATGGGCTACAGCAGCAGAAGACCACACCGGGTGCCACTCCTTTCAGCTAAGAACTGGAAACTGAGGTTCCAATTTGCCCAAGCTCATCGAAATTGGACAGTAGAAGATTGGAAAAACGTTGCCTGGTCTGATGAGTCTCGATTTCTGCTGCAACATTCGGAGGGAAGGGTCAAAATTTTTGGCGTCAACAACATGAAAGCAGGATCCACCCCTCCCTTTTGTATCAAGGTTCAGGCGGGTTTGGTGGTGGTTTTCAGGGGTTGTTGGGAAAAATTTTTTCTTGGACTTTTTTGGCCCCTTGGGACCAATTGGAAAGTTGAAAAACCCCTTTTTGAATCTAGGCCACGCCAAGGTTTTTGAGGCAGTTCTGAAGGCAAAAGGGGGCCCAAACCCCGTTACTAGCATGGTTTTTTTTCCCAATAAAGGGGCCCGGGGTGGGGTGTATATGTAAATTAAAAAAATTGCTTTTGGAGAGAGCAAAAAGGCTGCCTTCCCTGCCCTTATTTCCCTTAAAACTTTTTTTAGATAGCCCTGACAAGGGGCCTGGGGGCGGGCTTGCCCCGGGAGAAACCCCTTTTATCTGATAAAAGGGGAGCTAAAGAAGCTTTCAAGGCACCGGGGGTTAGAAATATGTTGTGTTTTGTAAAACAAAAATCCTATTTGGTAGTGTGATTATCGAGTAAAATTCCCGGGCTTTATTGATGAAGAGAACATGAAAAAGCTTTAAAGCTGCTTTGGAGAAAAGGTTTTTTGCCCCCCTTTTTAAAACAAAAACCCCAAAACGTTGTATTTTTGTTTTTATTGTTGTGAAAAAAATTTTACACGACCCCTTATGCACGGCTCTGTGTCGGGCCCGTGTCTCTCGTTTCTCTAGCTCAGCGTGGTTTTTTACATTTTTTTCTTTAGCAGATAAGGCACTTTCCTGGAAAACCCCCTTTAAAGAAATAAAAGACTGTATTTTTTGCCCCTGTTGGCTGAAAAAATTTTCAAAAATTAATTTGTTCATCTGAAATACATTTCGTTTTTTAGTTTTGGAAAACCCTACTACAATCATAGTCATGGGGCTTTCCATTGGAAGGGAAAGGGAGGTCACTACAGTGGCCTCCTTAAAGCTATTTTCTTTATATAATACCACTGTAATAAGCCACAGAGAATGCCCAATTTTTATTTTCAATCAGCAGAAAAAAATTTATTTTAAAATTGGGTTTATTGAGTTACAGTGGGCCCACAAACTTATTTTGGTAGGTACTAAAGCCCTATATTACTAAATGGTTTGTATGTACCTATGATACGGTTATGAATCCTTAAAGGGGTTGTATCACTAGAAAGATAATAGCTTAATATGAGGGGACCAAAAAACTAAAACATGTTTATCCCTTTGGTTTTCCCTTAGCAAAGTTGGGTAGGGGTTTTAAAAGAAAAAGTCTGCTTTATTTGTTTTTTGCAAAATTTTTTGAGCAAATTTAGGGTTTCACCCTCAATGTATTTACTGGTGTTTGGGGGAGCGTTCTGTTTCCCCCCAGGCCGGGGGGAAAGAATGCAGGCCCAAAAGGGGATGTAATGAACGGGCGTGGTGGGAATGCGAAAGGGGGAAAGTGTGTAAATCAGTGGGGATGCACGGACACGAGAGATTTTTCCCCCGGGAAATCTGTGCATTTCCCCCGTAAAAAAAAACACAACAGTCCCCTGTAAGAGGGTTTCTGTTTAATTTAGCAGGGGCCCACGTAAAAAAACCCCAAAACCGTGAGGGGCCTTTTTCCCCCATTTAAAAACCCTTTTCCCCCTAAAACCCGAAAAACCCCTGTTATGTGGGGGAAAATAAATTAGGCCCAAAGTAAAAAAAGAAAAAAACCCGGAGTTCCATGTAAGAATGCAGTTTAAATCCAGGGCCCACGTTTAAAAGAAAAAAAGAAATCCCATGTAAGATGTGCAGTCTTTCTTTGAAGGGCCCCCGTTAAAAAAGGAAAAATCGCAGCAAATCCCCTAAAGGGTGCAGTTTTTTTTTGGGAGACCCCGTAAAACAGGAAAACCCCAATGCCAAAATCCCCTGTAAGAGGTCCGTCTTAAAATCTCCGACCGTAAAAAAAGAAAACCAAAAGCAGTCCCAAAGTAAGAGGTGCAAATCTTTAAATCGGGGAGACCCCCGTTTTAAATAGAAAAATTTCAGCAGTCCCCAAAGTGAGAGGTTTCAGTCTTCACGGCAGGGCCCAAAACGGATAACTAGCAGTTTCCAAAGAAAAAGGGGGGTCTTTTCATTGGGGAGTTTCCCCCATAAAAAGGGAAAGCACAACAGGGCCCTGTTTAAAAAGGGGCGTCTTACTTTGGGAGTCCCATGTTAAAAATAAAAACAGAGTCCCCGTAATAGGTGCACCTTTATCAAACAGTACCAAAAAAAAAAGAAAACCACAGCAGTCCCAAGTAAGAGGTCAGTCTTTTCATTTGGGAGACCCCCTTAAAATCTCATGTGCAGTACCCACTAAAAACTTTGTGAGACCCGATGGGAGGTCCCCTTTTAAAGCACTTTTGGGGGACACATGTGCGTCCCATGTAAAAACAAACGATAAAGCGTATCGTTTTGTTCTGAGATCTGTTTAGGTCAGAGGTGTAATATCTGCAGGATATAAAACAGTGGAGAGACAAGGGGACGAAAAAAAATCAACCCCTCTTTCCCAGGTCTTTAATGTCAAAAAGGGCCCTTTTCCGTTCCAAAAGCATGTAGAGGCAAGAAATTTAGATATACACTATCGAGTTAAATGTTGATTTCCTTTTCCCAATTTAAACCCAATGACAGCTGAGAACCCCTTTTTTTCCCCGCTCCCCCAAAATTTAATCATCACATGCCACTTTGGGGGCATGTTGAGAGTGAAAATACTTCTGTAGGGAGGAGAAAAAACCCCCCCCTCCCTTTTTACAACCCCTGCTTGGGGAACCAGCATAAAACATTGCCAACTGTTGTAACGAGACAACCCCTTTAAGCTAATGCTATTGGAAATACAACATTAAGTTGCATAATTGACTTCTGTTGAGAGCATTATGTATCTAGATTATAACTACTACAAGAGACCAAAAGATACAGTTGGAAGGAAAAGAAAGTAAAACTTTTAGAATAATCTGGTTTCCTGTTGATTATCATAAATATGTGGTCTGATTGTACCCACTTGTACCTTTAAATGTATTTTTATTTTACACTTTGAGTAAACCTCCACAGTTCTGAGAGAAAGTTACCACCCTTGCATTTTATAGACCTGTAAAACCCTCTTTAGCAGCAAGCACCGTCTGCAAATGTTTCCTGCATCTGTAAACAAGATATGTACAACAGTAGGAGGAAATTTGGATCATTTCTTGTACAAGTGTTTCAGTTTCTTAATGTTTATGGAATGTCTCATATGCACAGCCCTCCATAGTTAATGCCCCATCTCAATATGGTTACAGTCAGGATTTTGACTTTGTCATTTCAAAACACTTTTTAACCATTCTTTAGTTAGTTTACTTGTGTGCTTTGGGTCATTATCTTGTTGCATTACCCAATGTCTCTTTAGCTTGAGGACATGGACTGCTGGCCTTACAGTTAAAAATTTTTATACGCCTTTGAATTTAATGTTTACTTAGTGATCATAGGTGTGTACCTGGGGCAGACCTAAACCATAATTCTCCCTCAATCATGCTTCACAGTTGGGATGTGGTTTTAATGTTGTTGTAAAGTGTTATTTTTCTTTTAAACTTGGCATTGCATGTTTCTGCTAAAAAGATCAACTTTTGTTTCCTCTATCCATAGAAGACTTTCCCAAAAGAATTGCAGTACATCAAGGTGGTCTTAGGTTGCAGTGTTTTTTTGCTCTTAGCTTCTTTCATTGTCCTTCAATAAAACACAATTTTTGTGTAGTGCTCTTTGAATTATATAGTCTTAGGTAGCATGTTTGCTGCTTCCAATGAGTTTTATATCAGCTACATCAGGCTTTGCCATTGTGCTCTTGATGTGATCTTAACATGATACACACTCTTAGGAAGAGTAGCAACAGTCCTGATTTTTCTAATTTCATAGACAATTTGTCTAACCATTCATTTATGTACACCATACATAGATTGCAAGCCTTCTAAAGGTTTATATATGTCTTAAAGGGTATGTTCACTCGACGTGTTTGCTCCGTCTAGACGCTTTTGGATGCGTGTTTGGGTCCGTCTAGATGGACCCAAACACGCATCTAACAATGAGCAGTGTGTTTTACACTGCTCGCAATGTAAAACACGCATCGGCGTTCACATGAGTGATTGCCGGTGTGTGTTTACATTGCGTCTTTCGGATTCATTTCAAGAATTGACGTCAATTCTTGGAGGGAAAGACGCAGCAGGAACCCTATCATAAAGTATAGGGTACAATCCTGCTGTATCCAACGCGGATCCAAACAGCAGCTGCGTGTTTGATCTGATCAATGTACGTTTTTGGATGCAATTTTCGGACAACACAGAACCGAAATCGTATCCAAAGATGCCATGTCAACATACCCTAATGTAACTTTTGAAGTCTTCTGAGAGTTATTTACACAACACACTGTTCATTCTAACCAATCTATCAGAGGAACAGATTTGTCAGTAACCAAGCTTTGTGTGCCTTTATTTAATTGGCAAAGCATTTTTGAAACCCATTCCTCCTATTGCTTGGCCTTAATTGAAATATCAATTTAGGTCATTAATCCGAAGGTTGACTTTCTTTTTTCCCCCACACAATTCATGTTTATTTAACATGCTCAATAGAACACATTAACAGCAAACTGATATCAAAAGGTTCTCTGTTTCTTAAAACTGTAGAATCACATATGATTTACACATGTTCTAGAACATTCTGGATCTACAGGAATGTGATGATGAAATATACGCTGGAGAGAATTGTATTATTTGAATGTTTTATTTCAATCGAAGTGTGAAATGCAATTACTGTATTTTAATGGTGAACAAACACTTTGCATTGAATGGTTCTGTCTTAGTTGAATCATATATATCAATTATTAAATAAAGAAATATATATCTTTTAAATATATATACATACAACAGGAAAAACTAATATTTAAAACTGATATATTTGTTTTTAGGCAAGCAGTCCAACCACAGGTACAGCCCCAAGGAGCCAGCCCAAACTTTCTTTTTGGGGCCCAAAACAACTCAGGATATCTGTAGGTATGTAACATAGAGTTTCTAAATATCTGTAGGTATGTAATATACAGTTTCTAAAGGTTAAAGTAAGGCCCAAATGGGGCTGCAATTTGGTAAGAAAAGGGATGATTTTTTTGAAAATTTTAAAAAATTTTAAATTAAAAGGCCCAAAAAATTTTTGGGAGGAAAATTTGGTTTTAGAATCAAAAAGCAAAACTTTACAGTCAGTTTTAAAAGGGTAATGCAGTTTTGGGGGGTAAAAGTGCGGTTTACCTGCAAATTTACATGGCCATTTATTAAGTAATGCGAGAACCCCAATCTCTACATAATGACCTCATCAAGGCTTCTTTATGGGGGCCTTACCCTAAGTGTATAATTATTTTACAATTTTGTTTAATAATCTTGTTTCCCATCTTGTTGTTCCATATACATATCTTGTTGTTCCATATATCATTATTTTTCATCTTTTCTTTTCTTTCATTGCTTTTGCATGTCCTTTGGTCATGGATTTATGTTTTAGAACTGCCTTGCTTGATGTTTCAGAAGATGACATTAACCATACTACACCTGTCATTCCAATTGCACCTTCTGGTAGGGAGTCTGGTAAAAAACAAGTAAAACGAAGAATTAGACGTAAAAGATCAATTGTACCCCCCGGGTCCCCAAAACAGCGAAGAAAAGGGGAAATTACACAAGCTATTAATGAAAACCCCCCAAAAAAAACCGGGATGTATGGACACAGACCATAATCAGAGGGAAAGACAAGGGGTTTAACAAAAATTTTAAAAAAATTTTGATAATCTGAAGCCTCCTAAAAAAGGAAGAAAACCCGGTTTAAATTTTCACTTTGACGGGTTCTTCAGACTTAATCCCTTTGGGAAATTTGGTTCCCTCTAATTTTAAAAGTTTCAAAATTTAAAAAATTTTCATCAACTTTACCCCAAATAACCAAAAAAACATCAACAGCAGCAAAAATATCAGAAATTTTTTCCCAACCCAGTTTTTCCCTACTAAGGGGGGAAAAAAAAACCATTAAAGTTCAAAGAATCCAGCATCTCTACCTCATCTGGATCATCAGTTGAAACAAAACGATATCCTAACAGAAGAGTAAAAATAAAAGTAAAATCTTGTTGTTCCAGTGCTCAAAAGTGTCAATGTATCTTTACAGAAGATAAAGTTATAAAGAAAAGTGTAAGGGAGGAAGGCACTGGTGCAGGGGCCCTTGGCCCCGGGGTCCTGCGCCACTTGAAAAAGTACGGGTTTTAAACCTGTTAACTGTGATTTTTTGGGGTGATGATTTAGAAGTTTGCAGGTCAGTTTTCAATGGTAGTATTGTGATTGGCAATATCATTTTTACCATTTTTTTTGCTCACTTTTTAAATGACTTTAAATTTGCTTCTGGGGGAACAAAAAAATTTTTTAAAAAAACTCTGTAAACATGAATGTGTTGTCAACGGGAAGAGGGTTTTCCCCAGGGACTGAAAAAACATATTATAAAAAATGTTAGATGATGTAGATGTCCTGACAGAACCAGAAAAACAGATGAAAAAATCTTAAATAAAAAATATTTTTTGAAATTGCTATTAATCTTGCTTAGATCTAGTACTTTGAAAATACAGTCATTAATTTTGGAAAGCTAGAAAAATGGTTTTTAAATACTTTAAAATCACTTGCCCACGTTCTCATAAAGATTCTCATAAAGATTTGAAAGACATATATTTAAATTAAATATTTTGACATGATTGGGAAATGTAATTAAAATTTTCAGATAAACGTTTATAAAAAGTATAAACTTTCCATGTTTTAAAAAATTAAAACATAATGACACAATTAAAATTTTTTTTAACTATAAAAGGACAATTGATGAATTGAATGGGGACGCAGTAAGGGACAGTTTTAAATTTTTTCCCCGGGGCAAAAGAGTGCATAGCTCACTTCCTAAATACCACACCGGGACAGTTTTCCCAGCCTTTGCCCCTCAAAAAAGGGGAGGGTGTAATGAAAAAGTAATAACATCAAAACAAAATGTTATAAATTTTACTAAATCAGTTACTTGTATACAGTTGTAGTAAAGTGAGCCCCCATAACTAGGGGAGGGGCCAAATTTTTAAAAAAAAATTCGGTTTGGGTCACTTCGCCAAATTTTCCGAAAAAAAATTCGTTTCGGCCCCAATTTATTTTTCGGCCCCGGAAATCACTTTTAAAAAACACCCTTTTTCCCAGGGCCCGGGCCCCTGCAGGGTGCTGTAAAAACGTTGTCCCATGCTTAAATTGCAGAGGGCGCTTGGTTTGGCCCTTCAAACATTTTTTTTTTTTTTTTTTTGGTTTTATTTATGACCGCAAAATGACGGGCCCCCGTTTTAAATCGCTTCACTAAAAAAATTCCCTGGGCACTTAAGAGGGCAAAACGGGCCCAAAAAACTCAAGGGGGGAAGTAGCCTGAAAAATTTCAGGGCTAGCGAAAGCGGGAAAAAAAAACCAAGCTGAAGCTCAGGGGGGCCAAAAAATTAGTGATAGAGTGTGGAGGTGACGGGGGCAGCCACAGCAGCATGAGGCAGGCAGGGGCAAAAATGAACATTCTGGAGGGGGAAAAAAACAGTTTTGGGCCCACAGAGTGGACAATGATACAGGGGTGGAGGTCACGGGGCAGCAGTATGAGGCAGACAGTGGCAAAATGACATTATGGAGGCGGAAAAACAGTATTAGGGCCCAGAGTGGACAATCCCCACAGTGTGGAGGTCACGGCGGCACCCAGTTTTAGGTTCAGGCAGTGGCACAATAAACATTATGGAGGGGGAAAAACCAGTATTAGGCCACAGAGTGGCACAATGATACAGTGTGGGGGGTTCACGGGGGCGGCAGTATGAGGTCAGACAGTGGCACAATACATTAGAGGGCGGCAAAAAAAGTATTGGGCCCCACAGAGGGCAAAAATGTTTACAGTGGGAGGTCCCCGGGGGGCAGCAGTTGAGGCCCAAAAACAGGGGCACAAGGGACATTATGGAGGCGGCAAAACAGATTAGGCCACAGAGTGGCACAATAAATTACAGTGTGGAGGTCAGGCGGCAGCAGTATGAGGTTCAAGGGGAAACAATGACATTATGGAGGGGGAAAAACATTTTTGGGGCACAGAGGGGCACAATCACACAGTGTGGAGGTCACGGGGGCAGAAAGTATGAGGTCGACAGTGCAAAATTTGGCTTTTCGGGAAAGGGGCAAAACATATTAGGCCACGGAGGGGCCCAAAAATGATACAGTGTGGGGTAGGGCCCGGAAACAGTTTGAGGTAAGACAGTGGAACAATGGCATTCTGGAGGTAAAAAAAACAGTATTGGGCCCAACAGAGGGGCCCAAAATTTGTTTACTGGTGGAGGCCCACGGGGGGGCCCAGAAAGGGGTCAGACGTGGCCAATGCCCAATTCTGGGGGTGGAAAAAAACGGAGTGGGGCCCACAGTGTGGGGGGAGGGCAGAAAGCCAGGGCGGGCGCATGAGGTCAGACAGGGGCACAATGACACAGTGTGGAGGGCACCCCGGGGAGTCACAGCAGCAGCATGAGGTCAGAGAGGGGCACAATGACTTTCTCGGGTGGCAAAATAGTATTAGGCACAGAGCGGCACAATGATGAGGCGGAGGTCCCCCGGCGGCGCAGCATGAGGTCGGGCAGTGGCACAAGGGGACAGAGAGTGGGGGTGATAAACAGGGCAACACCCATGAGGTCAGAGAGGGCACAATGACATTCGCAGGTGGAAAAAATAGTTTTTAGGCCACAGAGCGGCACAATGACGGGGAAAAGGGAGGTCACGGCGGCAGCAGCTGAGGTCAGGCAGTGGCAAAAAGACAGAGGTGGGGGTGATGACGGGAGCAACAGAAATTTAGGTCAGAGGGGTGGAAACAATGACATTCTCAGGTGGCAAAATAGTATTAGGCCACAGAGCGGCAAAATAAATGAGACCCGGAAAGGTCACGGGGGGGCACAGATAAAGGTCGGAAGTGGCACAATGACAGGAGGGAGGTGATGACGGGGACAACAGCATGGGGTCGAAAAGGGGCACAATGACATTTTTTCCCGGGTGGCAAAATTTTGGGGCCACAGAGCGGCACAATGACGGAGAGCGGGGGCACGGCGGCGGGCGCTGAGGTCAGGCAGTGGCAAAAATGCCCGAGAGTGGGGGGGTGAGGGACGGGAAACAACGCATAGGTAAAGAGACCCCCACAATGACTTTCTGCAGGGGGCAAAATATATTAGGCCACAAGCGGAAACAATGCCCGAGAGGGGAGGCACGGCGGAAAGCAGAAATGGGTCGGGCAGTGGCACAATGACAGAGAGTGGAGGGGGAGGAAGGGGGCAACAGCATGAGGGTTCAAGAGGGGCACAATGCCCATTTTTGGAGGTGGCAAAACATACCAGGCCGCAGAGGGGGCCAATGAGACAGTGGGATGTCCGGCAACAGAAACGAGCAGCAGCATGAGCACATAAAAGTGGCCAATGACGGGAGTGTTTGGGGGGGTGGCAATCCCCAGTCCCTGGTAAAGAGGGGGGGTTTGGTAGGCAGATGGAGAAACTATCAAAAGATGGTGGCATCAGGCGGGTGGCGGCATCAAAATAGTGGCGGGAGGCGGGTTAGTTTGAACCCAAAACTGACGCCAAAGGCTTTGGGTTGTGGGGAAATCCTGGCCGATCCACCCCTGTTTTCATTTTGAAAAAGGGTTCGGGTCGTTAAAACATTTCCCGTGGACAAGGGGTTTTCCCCTTTGGGGGTAAACGTTGGCCCCCCGCCGCACTAAACCCAACCCGCTCTAAAGCCACACTACTGGGGGGCAGGGAAGTTTTCCCCCACTAAAAAACCCCAAAATTTTGCGGCCAAAACATCCATTTTGGGCTGCCAAAGGTAGTCCCAGCGGTTTCTTCTAACTGGGGTGGCGAGTGCTGTCCAAGTAGGCCACAACCTTTTGGTTCAGGGAATGCTCCATGCCCGGGTGCTGCTGCTGTTTGCTGGTGACTCCCTCCTAAATAGGGGGTAAAAGGAAAAGCGGGTCATTAGTGACTCCAGACTTGGGTTTAAATGCAGAGGGAGCGGGTTTACTGCCCCTTTACCCCCCCCCCTTTCCCCCCACCCACCCCGCGGCAGTAGTACGTGGCGTGGGAACCCCCCGGGCCCAAGACCTGTCAGGGGGAGGGACGATCCCGAAACATGGGCAGGGGCCAACTGATTACGGAGGATTTCCCTTATAATTTGATTTGTTTTTCCCCTCTCAATAGCGGGGAAAAAGGTCCCTTTTTGGGGACCGGTAGCGAGGGTCCAATAGGGGGAGAGCCAGAAGTCATCCTCTCCCGGGATGCTGACTATTCGGCTGTAAATGGGCCGGGGCAAAAAAGCATGCTGCGGGACATCTGCCAAGTGACTCCGAGGGGCCCCCTTTGCCTCCTTTTCCCACTGTATACGCCCGGTGCTTGGGAGTCATCTGCATGGTCTTCCTCTTTCCCCCACCACCTCCTCCAGCTCTCCTGCTCCTCCTCTTTTGTCCCCTTTGGGGTAGAAAACCCCACTCATTTAAACCAGAAAATTTGCTTCTGCTCCAATGTCCTCCCCCTCCCCCTCCTCCTTTTTCAGTCCCCCCCGGGGACTCATGTGGCCACGAGATGTGGGTCGCCACATCCCCAGTCCCCTGCCCAGAAAATTTTTTTCAGCATCGGGTTCCGGGACATGAAGCATGGAATGACGTTATTCATCCGTGGGCCCGGGCGACTGCCCAAAAAACCCGTGGCCCCCCTCGAATGGCCTCAACAAACGGCAGGTGTCCACGAAAAAA
Source organism: Phyllomedusa bahiana (assembly GCA_025379985.1). NCBI lineage: Eukaryota > Metazoa > Chordata > Amphibia > Anura > Hylidae > Phyllomedusa > Phyllomedusa bahiana. The sequence continues at coordinate 63,965 of JAODAL010014556.1, read as the reverse complement.
AGCTGCCACGGGGCTGACATCAAATTTTACACGGGGGAGTACTTCTGTCTCCCCCTGGATCATCAAAAAATCTTTAATTTTGGCCTTTCTCTTTAAATACAGTGGGGTTCCAAAAATGTCAGGCGGGAAATTTCCCAGCGGGGGGAAAACCCATGGGAAATATCAAAGGGGTTTTTTTTGGGGGGGGGGCCCCGTTTGCCGCTGAAAACTGGGGGGGGTGTTCCTGGCTTTGTACGAATGGATAAATGCATGCCATTTTCCCCTGGCCTTTTTTCGAATGTTCGAAGATCGGGGGAAAACCCCGGGAATTTTTCCCCCCCAAACCCCAGATTGAACATGTGCGCCATGCAGGGCCCCATGGACCATCCCTCCTGGGGTTGCAGCGCGACAACCATTTTCCCTCCCATTGTCCGTCCCCCGGGGGTTTCCCGTTTTGGGCATTGGCCCCGGAGAAAGCCACAACATCGATTTCTTGCTGCAGGGACGCGGAGCATTCCCTTTCCCCTGTGTGACTTTTTTCCCCCGGGGGCAAGTTTGGGTTTTAGAACTGCGTGACACCGCTGTGCCCCTCACATTTTGGTATATGGAGCATTATTGTGGAGGCTGAGATGGGGTGGTGGGGGAGGGGGAGGAGGGGCGGACATTCGCAGGAGAAGCTTTTTGCAACGGGGAGGAGAAAAGCGGCGTCTCTGCCAAAGTTTTTGGGTGTCCCGGGGCGGGAAGCACATTCACCCAGTGGCCTAAAGGCCCATGTAGGGGCCCTGACCGTATTTTTAAAAAGCTCCAGACTTTCCGGGGCTGCCGTGTCCCTTTGGGAAAACAAACCAATAAGCCAAGGACTGACCCACTTTCTTTTCTACAAAATTTATGAAGTGTGGTACTGCCTTTTTGGAAAAAAAAAATACGGTTGGGAACCTCCATTCGGGTCGGAACCCAAACCATTAGTTCCTGAATGGGGCGAGTCCACCATTTGGAAAGGGGGGGACTGCAGTACCAACAACTTGGACAGGGGCAAAGGTCAGCTGCTGCCCTTAGGATGGTTTTTGGGCGCATTTCGTTGTCTCTTTACAATCCCCCTCTCTGAACGACTGCTGGCGCCATGAGTACGAGGAGCAGGAGCATTGGACCGGGGGAGGATGCCAAAAGGGAAACAGTGCCTTCTGCAGAGGGGGGTGGAGGGCCTTTAAATTGGGTGAAAAAGGGATGCGTGCCACTGGCCCCCTGCTGCTTTCTGCAGCGGCAGGATGGACCCCCACATCGAGCCAAAGTTTCTCCCAGGGGCCCCCGGATGGTAACCCGATGTGGGTTTACGCAGGGGCCGTTTTTGCCAACGTTTAAACTCCCTGGGCCCCGGGTTCCCCTTTTGCCACAGATTTTACATATACCCATTTTTCGGCCCCCCTCCGGGGTCCCTTTGCAAAGAACGCCAAAAAACCGCCGATAGCTGATTTTAACCCCCAACGCTCCGCACTGAGTGACTACTTCCCCCCGCTGCCCCCCGCTTTAGGCCCCTGTTTCCGCTACTGTCTTGGGCCTGCGAAGCGGGTTTTTTTTACCCCGGGGGGCCCCCTTGGCCCCCACCTCACACTGCTGCTACCCTTGACTTTACGGCCAAAAACAAACCCCCTTGCTGGCTGCCCGCTGCCTGACGGGGCAAGCTGAAAGCCCTCTTTTCCTGACGAAAGTGAAGGCCCCTTGCTTTACCCCCCGGGTCCCAATTTCGGTCCCGGGTACATCATCTTTTATTTTTGTTTAAACGCCCCTACTGTTTTCCCCATCAAACCCGGTCTTGGTAAGCCGAGGTGACCTCTCACCCCCATGACCTCCCCGCCACTCTCCACATTATATTTGCCGCCAAATGCAAAAAAGCTGGGGTATTGGGCCCCCTTTCTTCCCCTGGCCCCCCGTAGCTGCTTAATTTCCCTCCTCAAATTGTTCATCCTCGCTATATAGTGGGGTGACCCAGACCACATAGTAAACCCCGGCTGAGGGAAACTGGATGGGGCAGAGGCGGGTGAAAGGGCAGGTTTAGGGCCGTGGGCCCCCTCCCCGGGGCCCTGGGCCCAAATAAGTGGTTTTGTTGAGTTCCCCCCGACTCTTGGGTGGGGTTGTCAATGTCATCTGGGAAAAAAAAAGGGTGACCTAGTCAACCAATCCCAAAAAACCCTTGGGGTTTCTGAAAACACACCCCCGGGGCCCCTAGATGACAGCGGGAGTTGTGGCCTCCCCCGAGTGACCCCTGCGGGGGACGTCCCCCCCTTTCTGTGCTGCGACCCCGGGCCCCTTTCAGGAAAAGTTTGGCCCCTGCCCCCGCAAAAAAAATTTCAGAGCCTGCCACCTCTCTGTCTTTACATACTGTTTTTTCTAAAAAGTACAGACACTTTTTTTGATGAAGCTTTTAATTTATAAATATTTCACCCTGTTTTTTACTCCAAATGAACCCAGGGAACAAGGGTTGGGTAAAACCCCCGGATATAAATTGCCCCTCCAAAAAATTTGGGAAGGGAAAAAATTTTCTTTTTATGTTTTCGTTTACCAAAAACCCCCTGTGTTTTTTTACTAAATGAAAAAAACAAAAAACGGCTTTTAAATTTAAACCCTTTGCTTGTGGGAAATTTTGCTACAAGAAAAATGTATTTATTTCCCGGGGTTTAAAAAAAACGGTTTATTTTTGTAGCACAGCAGCAAAAACAACGCTTAAAATTTAAACCCCGGATGTAAAATTTCGCCCAAAAAATTTAGCCCCAAAAACTAGTAAACGTGTTACAATTGCGTGTTTTTTACGCCACACAAAAAAAGATACAGTTTTTAAATTTTCCCCTTTTTTTTGGGGAAATTGGCAAACCCAAAAAAAAAAAAATTTTATATTTGGGGTTGAAAAAACGGGGTTTTTTTTTTTGTCCACACACCAGCAAAAAAAAACGCTTAATTAACCCCTGGATGTAAATTGCGCCAAAGAAATTTAGCCCCGACAAACTAGTAGCGTGTTACCCAAATTTCTGTTTTCCCACGCCCAACAACAAAGAGAAAACAGTTGTAATTTGCCTTTTATTTTGAATTTGGTAACCCAAAAAAAAAAATATAAAATTTTTCCCTTGAAAAAGCGGTTTATTTTTTTTCAGCACAAAACCCCAAAACAACGCTTAATTAAACCCCGGAAAAGTAAATTTCCCAAAGGAAATTTAGGCCCCACAAACTAGTAGGTGTTAAATTGCTTTTTTTTACGCCCCAACCAAAAAGATACAGTTGTAATTTGCCTTTGCTTGTGAATTAGGCTACCAAAAAAAAAAAATATATATTTGGCGTTTAAAAAGACGGTTTATTTTTGTCAGCAACCCCGCAAAAAAAACGCCCTTTAAATTTTAACCCCCTTTTGGGTGTAAATTGCGCCAAAGAATTTAGCTGCACCCAAAATAGTGCGTGTTACAATTGCGTGTTTTCTACGCCCCACAACCCAAAAGATACAGTTGTAATTTTCCTTTGCTTGTAAATTTGGAAACCCAAAAAAAAAAATATATATTTGGGGTTGAAAAAAAACGGGTTTTTTTTTGTCAGAACCCCCCAGCAAAACAAAGCTTAATTAACCCCCGGATGTAAATTTCGCCAAAGAAAATTTAGCCCCCACAAATAGTACGTGTTACAATTGCTGTTTTCTACGCCACACAAACCCCCCCCAAAAGAAAACCCGTTGAATTTGCCCTTTGCTTGTGAATTAGGGGTACCAAAAAAAAAAAATAAATATTTTGGGGTTGAAAAAAAACGGTTTATTTTTGCGCCACCCGCCCAAAAAAAAAGGGTTTAAATTTAAACCCCCGGATGTAAAAATTTCGCCAAAGGGAAATTTAGCCGCACCCAAACCCAGTAGGTGTTTTCAATTGCGTGTTTTCTACGCCCACCAAAAACAAGAGATACAGTTGTAATTTGCCTTTTCTTGTGAAATTTGGCCCCACCAAAAAAAAATAAAATATATTTGGCGTTGAAAAAGAGGGTTTTTTTTTGGGCAGCACACCGGGAAAAAAACGCTTAATTAACCCCTGGGTGTAAAAAATTTGGGCCCAAAAAATTGGGGCCCCACAAACTATTTGGTTTTTACAATTGGGGTGTTTTTTTAAAGCCCCCCAAAAAAATAATTTAAAAAGCCTTTCTTTAATTTTTTAAAAAAAAAAATAAATATAAAATTCTTTAAAAACTTTAAAATTTTTTCCACCAACAACAACCAAACCAAACCCCCCAAAAAATTCCCAAAAATTTCCCCCCAAACTTTTAACCTTTAAAAAATCCTTTTCACCCAAACCAAAATCAAATTTTTAATTTTTTTCCCTTTAAACCCCCCCCAAAAAAAAATTTAATTTCCCCCCTTTTTAAAAAAATTTTTTTTTCACAAACCCACAAAACAATTAATTAACCCCAAAAATTCCCCAAAATTTCCCCCCCAAAATATAAACCCTTTAAAATTCCCCCCTTTTTTACCAAACCCAAAAAATAATTTCAATTTCCCCCCCCGGAATTTTAACCCAAAAAAAAAAAAATAATTTGTGTTAAAAAAAATTTTTTTTTCCCCCCAACCCAAAAAACCAATTTAATGGGTGAAAATCCCAAAGAATTACCCCCCCAAACATACCCTTTTACCTTGCGTGTTTTAAATCAAACAAAATAACTTGAAAATTTCCTTTTCCCCTTTAAATTTGGCTTTTTCCAAAAAAATTTATTTTTATGCTTTAAAAAGAACTTTTTTTTGTTCAGCACACCCAAACCCAAAAAACCCTTAAAAAACCCCATTAAATTCCCCCAAAAATTCCCCCCACAAATTATAACCTTTAAAAATCCCCTTTTTTAAACCCCCCCCAAACAAAATACAATTTTAATTTTCCCTTTTCTTTGTTCACCAAAAAAATATATTATTTTTGGGGAAAAAGACTTTTATTTTTTGTCCTTTTTCCCCCCCGCAATTAACCCCCTATGTAAATTCCAATAAATCCACACAAAAAAATTTTTTAAAAAAACCAACCCTTTTCCTTTAAAAATACAAAAAAATGGTTTGATCGCCATTGGGGAATTTTGTTAAACTTGTTAAACCCCACTGGAAAAAAAATCCCCAAACCCCAAAAATCAAATACCAACCCCCCCAAAATTTTTCGAACTTAAAAACCCAACCCCACAAAATTTGCTTAATAAAAATCATTCTCTTTCTTTGAACGCAAACCCCACACATTTCCCCCATCTCGTGAGAGGGAAATGTGACTCCCCCGGGGCCCTATCCTTTTTTATTTAAAAAAATGGGTAGTAAAAATTTTTCCCGCCCCTGATTCTTCCTCTCGCCATGCATTCCCGGAGTTTTCCCTCCCAAATCTTCCCCATTTCCGGAAAAGTGTCCCCAAATTTTTCTCGCACCTTTGTTAAACCCGACCCCGTTTGGGGAATTTTCCAACCAATTTTTTAAAACTAAACCCCCAATCTCCCCCTTAAAACAATTCCCCCTCCCTTCTAAAAAATAAAACCCCCAAAAATAATTAATTTTTACCCCCCTTTATCCCAAAAATTTTTTTTAAATAAAAGTTTTTTAAAAAACCAAAAATTTCACCCATAAAGATTAAAAACATTAAAATTCCATACGCTAATTAAAAAAATTTTTTTTCCCCCCCAAATAACCCAAAAGGAAAAAAAGTGCCCCCCCCGAAAAAAAATTAAGTTAACCCCTTAAAAAAAAATTTCCCCAAAAGACAACCCCCCATCTTTGATTTTAAAAATTAAACTAACAAAAAAACCTTTTTGGTTCCCCAAAACTCTTTTTAACCCCCCTTCCCAAAACTTTAAAATTTTTAAAATTTTAAAGACCCCAACATTCCCCCCAACCTTTAATCAAAATCCCAAAACTTCTTTAATTTGTTGAAATGAAATAAAAAGGTTTTTATTTTTTTTGGAAACTCTCTCCAGAATTTTGTGGTTAGGAGAATAATCTTATTAGCCATATGATTTTAAAATTCCTTTGATGAAAAAAAAAAAACAAATTTATGATAAAAATAATTTAAAAAAAACCCTTTTTCCATAGGTTTTTGTTAAAAAACATCCCAACCAAAAAACCTAAGGGTATTAAAATTTTATAAATTTTGCATGGTTTTTCCCCCAGAAAATCAAAGAAAATTAGGGAGTAGGTTTTAGGTTGGCCCCCCCCCCAAAATGATGGAATTTTTTGGGGCCTTTTATTCCCCCCCCCTTTTTTTTTAAAAGGAATGTCCTTTTCTGTAATTTTTGTGTGTTTATTAAAAAGTTCTCCCCCCCCCCTGGGGGTTTAATCACCAAATTAAGTGTTTTAAAGAAACCCCCAATTTTCCCTTTTTCCCCCCAACTAAAGAAAAGGGTTAAAGAATTTAATGATCTAAAAAATTTAAGCGCCGGGAAAATTTGGGTTCCCTTTTTTGGGCTTCTTCCATTTTATGTTTTTAAAAAGAACCCGGTCACAAATTTTTCCCCCAAAAAATTTTGGGGTGTGTTGTTTGCTGCATTGCAAAAAGTTTTTCTAAAGATACCTTTTTTAATATTTTACCCCAAAACTGCATAATGTAGAAACTGGGAAATCGTGCCACTATGTAAATTACCCGGTAAAAAAATCAAACAGGGGGATGCAAAGCTGGAAAAGTTTTTTAGCCTGTTTTTTTAAAAAAAAAAAAAAAACAAAAAAAAACCTTTATGTCTTAAAGAGGTTTTTCCCCCAAAGTAAAATTGATTTGGGAAGCTTTCAAAAAAAACTGAAAAACATTTTCACCATTTTACCCTTATTAAAAAATTTTGTTCTATTTTTTGTTTTTGGGTTTCTCCTTAGAATACATAGGGAGATTGTAAGAACGGGGGTGTGCCAGTTATCTGGCGGGGTACGCACCCCATTTTATAGATTTAGAAAAAATTTATGGGGTTTTTTGACACCCCAAAAAAAGGCACAGAAAAAGTTAGAAAAAGCCAGACCAGGTTAAATGTGGTCTGCCTGAGCCTGAGCTGTCGTATTGGCACTACAATGCGCCTGTACGTATGACCTGCAGAAGAACAGGTTCATACATTCTGGCGCATTATACACTGCCTTACAGCTATTTAGAACTGGCCTGTCAGCACCAACGTTCATACATGTCACCCTAAGTGTACAGCTTGTCTCCAAAGGATACAACCAGTGACAGGAGCTCATGTGCTGTCATTCTACTCCTGTCCTCTTTAATCCTTAGCAATTTGTCAAACAGTGCAGATAAATAAAAAGAAAAAAGAAACCTCAATCAGGTATGTGCATATATAAAAAAAAAAAAATCCTGCAGGGATTTGAACTTAGGACCCCAATACTGAAAGGATGAAGTGCTAACCACTGGTCTACTCCACTGACCACCTCATTAATATCACAGGACACAATCCCCTGTGCACAGTTCTCACCAGCTCTGGTTAGCTGCAAACCCTCTGCAGCAACATGTGGAGATATTTCCTTCACATGCTATGTAACAGTCTCTAAGGGAGAACTCTCAGGATGCCTGCTAGTTATCTCCTGGGTACTGCTGACAACTGCTGCATGTAGGAAACCCTTATCGTTTACCTCAGCTTCTTTACTGGGAATTTCCTTACCATCTGAGGGTTCAAACAAACTGACCTGCCTCTCACTAGCACCTGAGCAAACCCTCTTCTCTGCGTCTAGCGACTCACATTTTCCATCACTGTAGTCTTTGTGACCTTTGCAGTAAAGGCTACTGGAAATACAGCAACCATTTGAGCCAGTGAACTCAGGTGGACTACAGGTCACAGAAAAACATTCCCCTTCAATCCCTGCAGTGTCACAATCCAGATCTCCATCATTGATCCTCCTCTCTGAAATACACTGACCATTGCTCCACAAAAAATCTGGTTCAGCACACGTTTTCTCCACACAAGTATTTTCATCACTCCATCATCATTACACTGCCACACTACAGCGTCCATTCCACCACTGAAATGGAGACTCTTCACAGAGTGTTTTTTTTTCCCTTGGTAAATAACCGTCCCATTCACACTCTTACTACCAGTCTCTTAATATATAGCAGCAGAGCCCTCATTTCCATAGTTTGCCTTCTCCCATTCAGGCAACATACTGGCCGTGTTCACACTAGGCACTCACTCACCTTTTCAACACCAGCAGACTGCACCTGATTGCTATTGGCAACCATATTAGTTCCACTGGAAACTGTATTGACAGCATAACTCTCAGGATTGCTATCAATCCCCAGACATACATCACCTGTGCTTATGGTGCTGTTACCAGCCATTACCTCTATGGGCACACCAGAGCTAATCCCCTCTACTGCTCTGGCTGAAGTGTCTTAAGCAGCTATTTCACACTCTGCATTGTGTGGAGCTAACTCAGTGACACAGCTACCCTTCTTCTGCTCTGTTTGGGAGACATAGCTCTGGGTTATAAGCACATTGTTTACATGACCTGAGGTAACCTTAGTGTCCTCATTTTCCAGAGGCAACACAGTATATAATAAACCGAGTCTATCTGACTTTTCAAGTCCACATGTAACGGGCCCACTGCCCTCAGGACTCTTCTACTGGCCTGCCAGCTTGTTTGGGCCTCTGTTTAGTCCACTCATAATCTCCTTCAGCAGGTTATACAGTGAGTCTCCACCCACCACCACTTCACATATGCAGAGCCGCTGACCGACAGTCCCGAAGCTGGTATCATAACTAATTGAAACAGTTTTACCCAGTTCTGGTTAGGTCTGTAAACACAGGAAGATGTCTGGATGCACCTTGAATAACTTTTGCTGACTGTCCATGTCAGCCAGTGGAGGGACTCCACCCACCTGGAACTCAACAGCTTAAGGCTGTATCCTCTCTGGCCCCCTAGTGAGAGGACGGTCAGAAAGCTCTGTGGCACCTCCAACAAGGCTCATCCTGCAGGTCAAAAGCTTCTTTCTGCTGTTTAAGTGAGTTGCTTCTAGCCACGACTGCCTCCATGCCTCTGAGCGATTCTGGTTTGCTGGGATGTGGAACCCAGGGCCTCTTGGCAACAGGACATCCTATTCAGCACATTTACACCTGTAGGCATGCGTTGCACCATTCTGGCAGGTTATCCTTGGTATCAGTCTTTTCCAGCTTGGACTCCAGCCAACAAGGCTGCTTATATTGTGGTGAGTCCACCATTTTCAGACCATGGAATAGGGTTGACCATCGCTTTGATTGCCTGATATTCTGCCTCAAACTGTGCTGGGAGCTTTTTATTATCCTCCTGCTGCTTAGCCAATTGCTGGGCTCACATTTTGTTCATTTCCTGCAGCTCAGAAGTCGCCAGCACCAACTGAGTGAGCAGCTCCTTCAAAGCAAACAAAAATTTCAGGCACCAGCACAGTCTTTTTAGACAGTACAGTCCCTTTTCCACAACACAGTCTGTTTGCGGGTGTGTCTCTGCCTTGTTAGAGACAACCCTTGCTCCACAGAACTAACAGTCACTTTATAACAGCAACACCGAATAATCATGTCTTTGGCTCCCTTAAATTTTGCTGCAGAAACTTTAAACACTGCTTCTTGTGCCACTCTTGCGCCAATTCTCGCAAGTTAACATTTCAATCTTGCCCGCATCCTCCACCATATGTGAGACTCTTCACCCTCATCTAGCTGCCAGCTTGGTTCAGCCTGGGGTTCATTCAGCTCTGGGATCGCCGTCTTTCGTACACGGTATCGGCACGCTAACTTTCCGACACCAGGATTCTCTTTAACCTGGCCTCAACCAGCTTAATTCTCTTGCACAAGTTACAGAAAGATACATCAAAACAAATCTCAGGCCATCTAGCCACTAACTAAACATAATAACAGACCCTATCAGTGGTCTGGTAAGATATTGTTTGTTTTTATGGTCAATATTTTTCAATAAATTCTGCATGATTTTATTCTTGTGCTGGACACTTTAATTTCTTACCTTTCCATGTTGAGCTGCTATAAGCTTTAGCAGATGTCTGGAACACACAGGATGGAGCTGGCACCATTTGCCATTACTAGTGACTATCAGTGGTCTGGACCTGTCGTCCAGCCCCACAAAACACTTTCTCACTTTCCTCCAGTCTCTCACTGGGTTCCGACTTCTCTTAAGCATCTGTGGGGCCAGAGCCTCTCTCCAGCTCTGCTGCTGCTATACTGTCAGGTAGCAGACCATGCACCCAGATCACCTGTAGCCCCAGGCTTTTTATAAGCCTCCAGGGACCTGCATAAAACCTGTCCTGGAACATGGGGAGTAGGCACCCAACCAACACGTTGCCTACTCCCGATAAGGAGCCAACTCGGGAATGACTGAGACAACCACATTACTTTACACCGCTGCTAACCATTTACTGTGGCTGATGACATGCATGACTGTCTCCTACCCCACCAAGGCTAGGTAACCTTGGCGGTGTGTTGCTTGCAGGTATCCTGCTATGCTCCACCTGGTGGCAGAAACATGTGACTGCCTGAGGTTGCTCTGCCACAAGATGTATAAGACTTTGTCTAATCAGCACACAAAAATTGTCATTTTTTCAGCATTTTTCTTTGTCTAAAACCGCTGAAAAAACATCTGAAAACAGGTCCCATAGACTTAGTAAAAACGTTCTGTAGTCTCCACAGAACGTTTTTCTTCTGCTCGTTTTTGCTGCTGGTCGTTTTTTGTAACATGTTGCAAAAAATTATAGAACGGGGCAGAAAATTTACTATAGTCTATGTAAACCACGTTTTTTCAGAGGTTTTTGGATGATTCTGATGAAAAACTACCTGCATGTTTAACAAGGTATATGGATTTTGCATACATTAAAACTGCCAAAAACAATCCAAAAATATGCCTATAGTAGGTTGGTTGGTAGTGGTAGTTCCAGTATGTAGGTAGATATATAGGTTCTGCCGTTAAGTTGGTAGTTATCTAGGGCCCCACAGTAGGTTTGTTGTTAGATAAGGCCGCCAAGAAGGTTGGTATGTATGTATGTTCCCTCAGTAAGCTGGTAGTTATAAAGGGCCTCCCAGTATGAAAGTAGGAATGCAGAACCCTCAAATATGTAGGTAGATATATATATTGCTCCCCAATGCTTGATAGTTATGTAGGGCCCCCTACTATGTAGGAAGGTATATATGTCCTCCAAGTAGGTTATAGGTATATAGGTCCCCTAGTACACAGGTATAAATGCACCCCAGTAGTTTATAGGTATATATACCCACCAGTAGGTTACAAGTTTATGGGGCTCCCACTATGTTGGTATATATCCCTCTCAGTAGGTTATAGGTATATGCCCATCAGTATGTAGGTATATATGTCCCCCATTAAGTTAAAGTAATATATTTCCCACAGTATGTTGGTTTATATGCCCCCAATAGGTTATATATGCCCCAGTAGGTAGGTCTAAAGGGCAAATTAAAAATAAAAAAAAATAATGGTACTCACCTGTCCCCATTCCCCTGCTGAAGCTCTTGTTGCTCTCTCTCTATTGCTCTCTCCAATCTCACACAGGCGGCGTGATATCATCATGGCGCACAGGCAGCGTGATGACATTCTCCCACCATCTGTGCTGTATACGCCTGCTTGCGAACCACCGGAGAGCTCCGTTGGGCAGGGAGTTCTTGTTCTCTGCTCTGTGGTAGCGTTCAAGTATACCTGTCCAGAGAATGCACATACAGTTGAAAAGACTGCCCTGCAGGCAGATTATAGGTTTGGAACACCGGTAGTTTTAACCAGGACACAAACCCCCGATAAAACTGCCTAGCAACATCTCTGGACAAACTGTAGTTATGTACTGTAGCCCACTGAAGCTTAGACATGTTCAAGTAAATAGGACTCAGCTATATTTAGTACCAGGCACAGTCACTACAAAATGTACAAGCTGTGTCTGGTAATGAAGCTTACCCACATGCCAGGAAGAGACCATCAATATTAAAGTTCAGAAAAACCATGTTAAGTAAATAAGGGCTTCTGTTCTCTATCTTGTTCTCTATTTTATCTTTTGTACATACAGTTGAAACCAGAAGTTTACATACACTATATAAAAAGACACATAAGCATGTTATTCTCATTATCTGTCATGATATCAGAATAAATCTTACCCGTTTTAGGTCAATTAGAATTACCAAAATTATTTATATTTGCCAAATGCCAGAATAATGAGAGATAATTTTTAAGGCATTTTAATTACTTTCTGCAAAGTCCAAAGTTTACATACATTTCATTAGTATTTGATAGCACTGCCCTTAAACTGTATGACTTGAGTCAAATGTTTTGGATATCTTCCACAAGCTTCTCACAATAATTAACATAAATTTTGGTCCATTCCTCCTGACAGAACTGGTATAACTGAGCCATGTTTTTAGGTTGCCTTACTCACACCTGCCTTTTCAGCCTTACCCATAAATTGTCACTAGGATTGAGACCAGGGCTTTGTTATGGCCACTCCAAAACATTGACTTGGTTATCCTTAAGCCACTTTGTAACCAGTTTGGCGGTATATATCAGGCCATTTTCCATTTGGAAGACCCATTTCCGCCCAAGCTTTAACTTCCTGGCTGATGTCTTGAGATGTTGTTTCAGTATTTCCACATAATCTTCTTTCCTCATGATGCCATCTATTTTGTGAAATGCACCAGTCCCTCCTGCAGCAAAATAACCTCACAACATGATGCTGCCACAACCGTGTTTCATGATTGGGATGGTGTTCTTAGGCTTCCAAGCTTCTCCCTTTTTTCTCTAAACGTAACAGTGGTCATTATGGCCAAACACCCCAATTTTAGTTTTGTCAGACCACAAGACATGTCTTGTGATGGCCCCATTCACTTTCATTATCTCTGCCGCTATATGTCACATCTTTCTGTCAGCTTTCAATATGCGCCGGGGAAGACGGCAGATAATCATAGCTCTCTAAGAGAGCTTTGATTACTGTAATTACAGGACGTATTTTGGGGCGCATTAAAGCACAATTAAGCCCTAAAATAAATTCCTGTAAGATGCCGTGTGAACATATCCTAATGAAGAAGTACAAAGTCACAAGGTTTTTATCATAACAACTATACATAAATTTAATGTATTGGGAAAATAGATTTTATTTTATAAACCTTGAAGATCAAATACTATACCTAACTATTACATGGTAAGGGCATGTCCCCACTGCACAGATTTTCCACCGGACGTTTAGACCACCGGCAGTCTGAAAAACATTCAACACGTTCATTCTTCCGCCCGGTTTTCGGGTGGAACATGAACCTGTCAATGTGAAGGGGGAGGGATTTTCTCCGCAAACCGTGGAGAAAAGCCGCCCCCCTGCGGTTGTGTATACGACCCCAAAACAGAGCAAATACGGTCGATAATCCGTCCAGTATGTGCTCTTTGCTATGTGAACGGCTCCTAAGAGCCACTAGCATCTGCAAGATGAGTCTCTTACTTGAAGATAGTTCTTGTCACTGTTTATATACAAAGATATCTATTCAATATGATAATGCATAGAATTATGTAAGATTTGTTTGGGATCTTATTTGGGATGCTTGCTTTATATTTTACTATTTACTTTTGCTTCTTTATTATTCTGTTGAGTTATTCATATGTTTTTTGTCTTTATTATTGCTCTACATCTATGGTGTATGACTGTGACTGCATTATTTTAAAAACGTTATACATTCTTAGTGATACTATATTTTACCAGGATTAGGTCTGTTGATTATTCTCTACAGACCTCGTGATACATTTCAGCTATTTGCTTTTTACTTGTTTTTATTTTTATAGTTTTTGCCCCGATAAAGATATAGTTTTTATATTTTTATTAATTATGGTTGTGCACCAATATCTGTGTCCTCTTTTCTCTGGTTTGCTTCCATAGAACTTATATTGAAATTACTTAAAGTATCAACTAATTCTGCTGCATTTTTTCAGAATCTGCCATTGTGAGGGAGATGATGAAAATCCCCTTATTACACCATGTCGCTGTACAGGAACATTAAGATTTGTACATCAAGCCTGTCTACATCAGTGGATTAAAAGCTCAGACACACGTTGCTGTGAACTTTGCAAGTATGATTTTGTTATGGAAACTAAACTCAAACCTTTACGGAAGGTAAGAAGATGTGATTATTGGTCTATCTATGCTAATCAACAGATATGTAATAAACAATAAAAGAAACATACCATGAAGACATCAGCTAAATCCATATACAATGTAAAATAAATCTGAGCCCTTTGGGACTGCAATGTAATTTCACTGTGTCCAGTGGCTAACACGCGACATGACTCGATATGTTGGCCAATAAACAGCATTCTAACAGAATACTAATTGAATCTGAAGAACCAAAGGTATATCTCACCAGTATTGCTAGTTCGGTTATAAAATTTAACATTTTTACTGACTTCAGCTGTTTCTATTTGCAATAAATCTGTGTTGGAGGTTATAGGTTAACATTCACAAGTGGTTTAACAATTTAATAACATATTATTTTGGCAGTTAAAAACCTGCACCTCAAGAACATCTCTAGAATCCGTCCTTTTCTCACTATCGAAACAACTCAAACCCTCATTGTCGTTCTCTGGAACATCCTACCACGTACCATCAGGCACAACCCCAGCCTTCGCAGTTTAAGAGTGTCCTGAAAATACATCTTCTTATGCAGGCCTACCAAAACCCCTAATTGCTAATCCACACCTTCTATCACACACATTTCTGTCACTCCCTACACTAGGGCAATCACAGGCACTTATCTGTATATAGATGTACTGTCATGGTGGCAGGTTCACCCAATTTTTTTTGTAAACCACCTCATATTTATGAAACAAGGCTGGACCATTGTAAACTTAGCACTTCTCCCCCTTTGTTTCCCCCAGGCACCCTCATAGAATGTAAGCTCTTGCGAGCAGGCCCTCACACCTTGTGTCTCATCTGTCAGTACCTCACACTGTGTAATGTCTGTCTTTTGTCTGTAATTATACCCTCTACATTGTAAAGTGCTACGGAATATGTTGGCGCTATATAAATAAAGATTATTAATATTATTAATATATATTAAAGACAGGTAAAAAGCTGCTCCAAGGCTACATGGTACCCAGGGCCGGACTGGGACCAAAAATCAGCCCTGGCACAAAACCCCCACCAGTCCACATACAATATCCACCCCCACCAGCCCACATACAATATCCGCCCCCACATACAATATCCGCCGCCACGAGCCCACATACAATATCCGCCGCCACGAGCCCACATACAATATCCGCCGCCACGAGCCCACATACAATATCCGCCCCCACCAGCCCACATACAATATCCGCCCCCACGAGCCCACATACAATATCCGCCCCCACGAGCCCACATACAATATCCGCCCCCACCAGCCCACATACAATATCCGCCCCCACCAGCCCACATACAATATCCGCCCCCACGAGCCCACATACAATATCCGCCCCCACATACAATATCCGCCCCCACATACAATATCCGCCCCCACGAGCCCACATACAATATCCGCCCCCACGAGCCCACATACAATATCCGCCCCTCTGCTGTAATAAACACCACTATAAACATCAGCAAGAAAGTAAACTTGGCGCACAGCAGCTCTTATTCACAGGGTTAGGGACAAGCGTACAGTTGTTTTTACAATTAGGGACAAGTGTACGCTGCCCCTATATAAATGCTGATATAACTTACAATACCGCTATGTAGTGGTCAAGTCACATGACAATGAATACAGCACTGATCCAACAGAAGCAAAATAACCCCGGACACCCAGGGACTCACAGGAGACGGCTTATCTGTTGAGAGTCGCTTTCTTTTCCTTTTCTTCTTCATCCGGCCCAGAACACCATGATGACTTCTCCAGCCGTAACTCGTCTCTGCAGAATTTACCACACAAACATCTTAGACAACTCACTTTTCGAGCACCTCTTTACCTCTGCCCCACCTGTGTACAGACTCCCCTTACATAGCAACCCAATGGTTATAGTGACCTCTTTGTGCCCCTAACAGTTAAAGTTCCCACAGACAGCTCTGGGGCTCCTCTTCTGTACACAGTCTTAGTTATTTTTGCTTCATTATATAATAGGCAGGTTAACCCTTCATACAGGACATAGGTACGCTCCTAAATTCAGTAAAGAGGTAGACCCCCTTTTGGGTAAGTAGATAATTAGGCAGGTAGGTAAGAATATAGCCCCCTATTAGGTAAGTAGTTACATAAAGCAGGCTGATAAATAGGTCACCGTCAGGTAGGCCACAGCAGTCCAGAACCCGACATCCCACCAGTCTGGCCCTGCTGATGCCTGGGAGATGCGCAGCAGATAAGCAGCTTAGCTTACAGCATCCCAGTGGAAATAGTCTGGGCCTCTACATGGGGAGTTGGGCACAATGGTTTTTGACACAAATCCTACTTACCAACTACTAGTGTCTGCAAATAAGGAGGACCCACAGGAGCAGACGGCTGAGTAGGATGAGGCAGGTAAGGGCCAGAGGGGAGGTGGAGGCTGGCTGCATGCTGAGGCCCCAGGGAGGTGGAGGCAGGCTAGCTGGTGAGGCCCCAGGGAGGTGGAGGCTGGCTACATGGTGAGGCCCCAGGGAGGTGGAGGCTGGCTGCATGCTGAGGCCCCAGGGAGGTGGAGGCTGGCTAGCTGGTGAGGCCCCAGGGAGGTGGAGGCTGGCTGCATGCTGAGGCCCCAGGGAGGTGGAGGCTGGCTGCATGCTGAGGCCCCAGGGAGGTGGAGGCTGGCTGCATGCTGAGGCCCCAGGGAGGTGGAGGCTGGCTGCATGCTGAGGCCCCAGGGAGGTGGAGGCTGGCTGCATGCTGAGGCCCCAGGGAGGTGGGGGCTGGCTGCATGCTGAGGCCCTAGGGAGGTGGAGGCTGGCTGCATGCTGAGGCCCCAGGGAGGTGGAGGCTGGCTGCATGCTGAGGCCCCAGGGAGGTGGAGGCTGGCTGCATGCTGAGGCCCCAGGAGGTGGAGGCGGCTGCATGCTGAGGCCCCAGGGAGGTGGAGGCTGGCTGCATGCTGAGGACCCAGGGAGGTGGAGGCATGGCTGCAGTGTGAGGCCCCAGGGAGGTGGAGGCTGGCTGCATGCTGAGGCCCCAGGGAGGTGGAGGCAGGCTGCATGCTGAGGCCCCAGGGAGGTGGAGGCAGGCTGCATGCTGAGGCCCCAGGGAGGTGGAGGCAGGCTAGCTGGTGAGGCCCCAGGGAGGTGGAGGCAGGCTAGCTGGTGAGGCCCCAGGGAGGTGGAGGCAGGCTAGCTGGTGAGGCCCCAGGGAGGTGGAGGCAGGCTAGCTGGTGAGGCCCCAGGGAGGTGGAGGCAGGCTAGCTGGTGAGGCCCCAGGGGAGGTGGAGGCAGGCTAGCTGGTGAGGCCCCGGGGAGGTGGAGGCAGGCTAGCTGGTGAGGCCCCGGGGAGGTGGAGGCAGGCTAGCTGGTGAGGCCCCGGGGAGGTGGAGGCTGGCTAGCTGGTGAGGCCCCGGGGAGGTGGAGGCTGGCTGCATGCTGAGGCCCCGGGGAGGTGGAGGCTGGCTGCATGCTGAGGCCCCGGGGAGGTGGAGGCTGGCTGCATGCTGAGGCCCCAGGGAGGTGGAGGCTGGCTGCATGCTGAGGACCCAGGGAGGTGGAGGCTGGCTGCATGCTGAGGCCCCATGGAGGTGGAGGCTGGCTACATGCTGAGGCCCCAGGGAGGTGGAGGATGGCTGCATGCGAGGCCCCAGGGAGGTGGAGGCTGGCTGCATGCTGAGGGCCCCAGGGAGGTGGAGGCTGGCTGCATGCTGAGGCCCCAGGGAGGTGGAGGCTGGCTAGCTGTGAGGCCCCAGGGAGGTGGAGGCAGGCTAGCTGGTGAGGCCCCTGGGAGGTGGAGGCAGGCTGCATGCTGAGGCCCCAGGGAGGTGGAGGCCGGCTAGCTGGAGAGGCCCCAGGGAGGTGGAGGCAGGCTAGCTGGTGAGGCCCCAGGGAGGTGGAGGTAGGCTAGCTGGTGAGGCCCCAGGGAGCTCGGGCGAGGCCAGGGGGATAGCTGGTGAGGCCCCAGGGAGGTGGAGGCGGCTAGCTGTGAGGCCCCAGGGAGGTGGAGGCAGGCTACATGGTGAGGCCCAGGGAGGGGGAGGCAGGCTACATGGTGAGGCCCCAGGGAGGTGGAGGCAGGCTACATGGTGAGGCCCCAGGGAGGTGGAGGCAGGCTACATGGTGAGGCCCCAGGGAGGTGGAGGCTGGCTAGCTGGTGAGGCCCCAGGGAGGTGGAGGCTGGCTGCATGCTGAGGCCCCAGGGAGGTGGAGGCTGGCTGCATGCTGAGGCCCCAGGGAGGTGGAGGCAGGCTGCATGCTGAGGCCCCATGGAGGTGGAGGCTGGCTGCATGCTGAGGCCCCAGGGAGGTGGAGGCTGGCTGCATGCTGAGGCCCCAGGGAGGTGGAGGCAGGCTGCATGCTGAGGCCCCAGGGAGGTGGAGGCTGGCTGCATGCTGAGGCCCCAGGGAGGTGGAGGCTGGCTGCATGCTGAGGCCCCAGGGAGGTGGAGGCTGGCTTGATGCTGAGGCCCCAGGGAGGTGGAGGCAGGCTAGCTGGTGAGGCCCCAGGGAGGTGGAGGCAGGCTAGCTGGTGAGGCCCAGGGAGGTGGAGGCAGGCTAGCTGGTGAGGCCCCAGGGAGTGGAGGCTGGCTGCATGCTGAGGCCCCAGGGAGGTGGAGGCGGCTAGCTGGTGAGGCCCCAGGGAGGTGGAGGCAGGCTGCTGGTGAGGCCCCAGGGAGGTGGAGGCAGGATAGCTGTGAGGCCCCAGGGAGGTGGAGGCTGGCTGCATGCTGAGGCCCCAGGAGGTTGAGGCAGGCTGCTGGTGAGGCCCCAGGGAGGCGGAGGCTGGCTGCATGCTGAGGCCCCAGGAGGTGGAAGCTGGCTAGCTGGTGAGGCCCCGGGGTCGTGGATGCTGGGTCGCTGGTGAGGCCCCGGGGAGGTGGAGGCAGGCGATCTGGTGAGGCCCCGATGGAGGGGGAGGCAGGCTAGTGAGGTCCCAGGGGAGGTGGAGGCAGGCTAGCTAGTGAGGCCCCACGGAGGTGGCGGCTGGCTAGCTGGTGAGGCCCCAGGGAGGTGGAGGCTGGCTGCATGCTGAGGCCCAGGGAGGTGGAGGCTGGCTAGCTGGTGAGGCCCCAGGGAGGTGGAGGCTCGCTAGTTGGTGAGGCCCCAGGGAGGTGGAGGCAGGCTAGCTGGTGAGGCCCCAGGGAGGTGGAGGCAGGCTAGCTGGTGAGGCCCCAGGGAGGTGGAGGCTGGCTGCATGCTGAGGCCCCAGGGAGGTGGAGGCTGGCTGCATGCTGAGGCCCCAGGGAGGTGGAGGCAGGCTAGCTAGTGAGGCCCACGGGAGGCGGAGGCAGGCTAGCTGCTGAGGCCCCCGGGAGCTGGAGGCTGGCTAGCTGGTGAGGCCCCAGGGAGGTGGAGGCTGGCTAGCTGGTGAGGCCCCAGGGAGGTGGAGGCTGGCTGCATGCTGAGGCCCCAGGGAGGTGGAGGCTGGCTGCATGCTGAGGCCCCAGGGAGGTGGAGGCTGGCTGCATGCTGAGGCCCCAGGGAGGTGGAGGCTGGCTGCATGCTGAGGCCCCAGGGAAGTGGAGGCTGGCTGCATGCTGAGGCCCCAGGGGTGTGGAGGCTGGGTGCTGGCTGAGGCCCCAGGGAGTGGAGGCTGGCTGCATGCTGAGGCCCCCAGGGAGGTGGAGGCTGGCTGCATGCTGAGGCCCCAGGGAGGTGGAGGCTGGCTACATGTGAGGCCCCAGGGGGAGGTGGAGGCAGGGCTAGCTGGTGATGAGGCCCCAGGGAGGTGGATGCAGGCTAGCTGGTGAGGCCCCAGGGAGGTGGAGGCTGGCTGCATGCTGAGGCCCCAGGGAGGTGGAGGCAGGCTAGCTGGTGAGGCCCCAGGGAGGTGGAGGCAGGCTAGCTGGTGAGGCCCCAGGGAGGTGGAGGCAGGCTCAATGCTGAGGACACTGACAGTTGGAGGCTGGCTAGCTGGTGAGGCCCCAGGGAGGTGGAGGCAGGCTAGCTGGTGAGGCCCCAGGGAGGTGGAGGCTGGCTGCATGCTGAGGCCCCAGGGAGGTGGAGGCTGGCTGCATGCTGAGGCCCCAGGGAGGTGGAGGCTGGCTGCATGCTGAGGCCCCAGGGAGGTGGAGGCTGGCTGCATGCTGAGGCCCCAGGGAGGTGGAGGCTGGCTGCATGCTGAGGCCCCAGGGAGGTGGAGGCTGGCTAGCTGGTGAGGCCCCAGGGAGGTGGAGGCTGGCTGCATGCTGAGGCCCCAGGGAGGTGGAGGCTGGCTGCATGCTGAGGCCCCAGGGAGGTGGAGGCTGGCTAGCTGGTGAGGCCCCAGGGAGGTGGAGGCTGGCTGCATGCTGAGGCCCCAGGGAGGTGGAGGCTGGCTGCATGCTGAGGCCCCAGGGAGGTGGAGGCTGGCTGCATGCTGAGGCCCCAGGGAGGTGGAGGCTGGCTGCATGCTGAGGCCCCAGGGAGGTGGAGGCTGGCTGCATGCTGAGGCCCCAGGGAGGTGGAGGCTGGCTAGCTGGTGAGGACCCAGTAGTAAATTAAAGGCCACTTACCAGCCTAATGGGACAATCCTCCGCAGGAGCAGGCATCTTCTTGCAGGGAGCTCATCTGCTCAGCGTCCTGTGGGCGGGGCCGGAGCACTGAACAGGAAGCCAGGCACTCAGTGCTCTTCTCCTGAGCACGGAGCTGCCTGGCCCCGCCCCCTGAGCTCACTTAGCTGTGCTGCTGCCGGAGCTTCCTCCTGCCTCAGTAAGTGAAGCAGCCACTGCGGAGCTGCGCCGACAGCACAGACTTGATGTCTGATGGTGTCAGCAGGGATACTGGGGCGTGGAGCGGCCCACAGCAGCAGCCGTGGCCCTCTCCAGTGTCCGCAGCCACACATAATGTCCTTCACAGCGGCGCTGCTCCTGTATTAAAGAAGGTAGGAGCAGCGTCAGCTGATTGCATGTAAATGCAGGCGGCCCAGGAGTCACACGGCCCGCCGGGCATCCGCCCGGTCGGGCAGGTGCTCAGTCCGGGCCTGATGGTACCAGTCACTATAGCCAATACACTAGTAAGTACTTGCAGGACTATAAATACACAGTCAGGCAATACAAAAAAATAATATATACAGGGTAATAAAATAATGTCACCCCCTAGATACAGTTGAAACCAGAAGTTTAAATATATTATATAAAAAGACACATATGCATGTTTTTCTCACTATCTGACATGAAATCAGAATAACCCTTACCCATTTTAGGTCAATTAGGATTACCAAAATTATTCATATTTGCCAAATGCCAGCATAATGACAGCATGCACTAGGATTACTATGCCTTTAGACAATTTGGGACAGCTCATATGATGATGTCATGTCTTTGGAAGCTTCTGATTTATTATCAACATCTAAGTTAATTAGACATTAGCCAGGAAGGTAAAACTTGGGTGGAAATGGGTCTCCCAAACGGACAATGACCTGAAGCATACTGCCAAACTGGTTACAAAGTGGCTTAAGGATAACCAAGTCAGTGTTTTGGAGTGACCATCCCAAAGCTCTCATCTCAATCCTATTGAAAATGTATGGGCAAAGCTGAAAAGCCAGGTGCAAGCAAGGCAACCTACAAACATGACCCAGTTACACCAGTTCTGTCAGGAGGAATGGGCCAAAATTCCTGCCAACTATTGTGAGAAGCTTGTGGAAGGATATCCAAAACATTGGAACCAAGTCATACATTTTAAGTGCAATGCTACCAAATACTAGTGAAATGTAGGTAAAATTTTGACTTTGCAGACAGTAAAAAAAATTCCTTAAAAAATTATCTCTCATTATTCTGGCACTTGTCAAATATAAATAATTTTAGTAGTACTAATTGACCTAAAATTGGTAAGGTTTATTCTGATTTCATGTCAGATAGTGAGAAAAACATGTATATATGTCTTTTTATATAGTGTATGTATACTTCTGGTTTCAACTGTATATATTCCTGAGGAAGCTGTTAGTTTACAGAGATACATGTGCAGCTTCCACCTTGTACTCACAATGCAAAAAAATGACTGTTATAAATACAATGGAAGTGCCAATGGAAGTGCAAATAGTAAATGAATATATTCAAAAGACAGTATAAAGGATACAGGGGGAAGTATAAACGTAAAACCTATAAATTCTGCAAGGTAGAAACTGCACGTGTATCATTGTAAACTAACAGCTAGTTCAGGGATATATATCTAGGGCAGAGCCGGACTGGGAATAAAAATCAGCCCTGGCATTAAGCCCCCACCAGCCCACATACAATATCCGCTTAAAAAATGTCCCTTGTTCTCGCACCTCGCCACTTTCTAAAATAAACTACACTATAAAGCTGCTTTCACACGGAGCATTTTTGATGCATTTTTTATGTTTTTTGGTGCATTTTGTGCAGAAAGGCAGAGCAGTTAATGCTGTACATTTCTGCACAAAAAACGCATCAAAAAACGCACCAAAACCGCTCCGTGTGAAAGCCCCCTAAACACAAGCAAGAAAGAAACAGTGGTGCAGAGAAACCCCTCATCACAGAGTCAGGTGTGCGCCTTACAATCAGGGACAAGCCCACACTGACACTACATAAGCACCAACATAACCTACAACCAATCACATCCCCAGTAGTCAGGTCACCATCACATGAATACAGCACTGATTCAACACAGAAGTAAACTTACCCCTGGCAGCAGGGACTCACAGGAGACGTCATCTCTGATGGGAGTTGTCTTCTTCGCCTTCTTCTTCTGGCCCAAACCTCCATGATGTCTTCCCTGATGAGTCGTTCCCTTCCATTTCTTTCTCCGTCCAGTACAGCATGCAATGTCTTCTTCTAGTGGTCACTACTCGTCCCTGTAGAATTTACCACAAATACATCTTAGACTCCTCTCTTTTCCAGCACTTTCCTATCAATTCCCCAAACAGCGTATGTTAGACCCTAAAAATTAGAAATTAAAAAATGTCAGATAAGTGGCATGTAAATAGGTAGACCCCCATTAGGCAGGCAGGGCCAGTATGTAGAAAGGCAGGGACAGTATGCAGGCAGGCAGGGACAGTATACAGGCAGACAGGGCCACTTATAGGCAGACAGGGACAGGACAGGGACAGTATATAGGCAGCCGGGGCAGTGTATAGGTAGCCAGGGCTATTATAGGCAGCCAAGGCAGTGTATAGGTAGGCAGTGCTATTAGGCAGCCAGGGCAGGTATAGGCACAGGCAGGGTTAGCAGCCAGGCAGGGCATCATATAGCCGGGCAGGGTATAGGCAGCCAGGGCAGGGTATAGGCAGCCAGGGCAGAGTATAGGCAGCCAGGCAGGGCATCATATAGCCGGGCAGGGTATAGGCAGCCAGGGCAGGGTATAGGCAGCCAGGGCAGGGTATAGGCAGCCAGGGCAGGGCATCATATAGCCGGGCAGGGTATAGGTAGCCCGGGCAGGGTATAGCTAGCCCGGGCAGGGTATAGGTAGTCAGGGCAGGGCATCGGTAGCCAGGGCAGGGTATCGGTAGCCAGGGCAGGGCATCGGTAGCCAGGGCAGGGCATCATATAGCCAGACAGTGTATAGGTAGCCAGACAGGGTATAGGTAGCCAGGCAGGGTCTCGGTAGCCAGGGCAGGGCATCATATAGCCAGGGCAGGGTATAGGTAGCCAGGGCAGGGTATAGGTAGCCAGGGCAGGGTATAGGTAGCCAGGGCAGGGCATCGGTAGCCAGGGCAGGGTATCGGTAGCCAGGGCAGGGCATCATATAGCCAGGGCAGGGCATCATATAGCCAGACAGTGTATAGGTAGCCAGACAGGGTATAGGTAGCCAGGGCAGGGCATCATATAGCCAGGCAGGGTATAGGTAGCCCGGGCAGGGCGTCATATAGCCAGGGCAGGGTATCGGTAGCCAGGGCAGGGTATCGGTAGCCAGGGCAGGGGCAGTATATAGCCAGGGTAGGGTATCAGTAGCCAGGGCAGGGTATCAGTATATAGCCAGGGCAGGGTAGCTGTATATAGCCAGGGCTGGGTAGCAGTATATAGCCAGGGCTGGGTAGCAGTATATAGCCAGGGCAGGGTAGCAGTATATAGCCAGGGCTGGGTAGCAGTATATAGGCAGGGCTATTATAGGCAGCCAGGGACAGTAAGTAATTTAAAAAAACATAAAAAAGTAATACTCACCCGCTGTCCCGTCCTCTTCTGCTGCTCCGGAGCCGGTGGCCGCTCACTGCAGAGTGCGGGGCCACGGAGCAGGCGCACGATGACGTCATCACATCGCGCGCCTGCCCCGCGGCCTCCTGGGAGCTGACAGACGGGATCAGTAGATCCCAGATGCTCAGCCCGGTCGTTGCTTGCACCGCGCGGTGCAGGCGGCGGCCGTGATGGCTGCATGGCTGGGTCAGTGACCCGGCCGTGCAGCCGTCTGGCGAGGGGGGCCTGTCGGCCCCCTACCACAGGGGTCTGGTCGCTGATGCGACCATTGCGGTCCCTGTATCGCCGGGACTCGGGGCCCGCCGGGGAGGGGGAACACCGTCCTCCTCGGCGGGCGATCCGAGCCGGCCCTGCGGCCCGGACCCCAGCGGCCCGCCGGGCAAATGCCCGGTTTGCCCTATGGTCAGTCCGGGCCTGATCTAGGGGGTTACATTATTTTATTACCTTGTATATATTATTTTTTGTATTGACTGACTTTCTATATGGTATATTTATAGTGCAGTAAGCCTACTAGTATATTTTCTAAAGTAGCTGGAACTATATTTAGCTTTGGTGCTGATTATTTTATTTTTTTTTAGATAATTTCCAGCATTATACGTAAATACTAAAAAGATCTTTATTAAATCTCCATATTAAAAATCATTGGTATATAGCCATAGAGTCAAAAACAGCTAAGTGAACCACACGCTTACGTGTCTCAGGCCCACATAGCCCCTATTTACAGCATCTGTTGGTTTGATTTCAGTAAAGTTCTTCACCATTTATATAAAAGGGTGTGTGTTTATTATCTTTATTTTGTGCCTATTGTTAAGGAATTCCTCCCATTGGAATCTCAGAGATCTCCAGTTTCTGTCTTTAGCAACTTTAATTTTTATTTTGTGTGGAAATATATCATTGTGTGTGTTTCCTTAGACTATTTAAACTGCTTAAGCATTAAGGTATGAATGTGAGCCTTACCATGGAAAGCCAAGCTTGTGTGAACAGTCTTATATCCTCAGTATATTGTTATGAGCTGGCCCACATCCCGCACGTTGGGCCGTGGGCGCACTCCTGTACCCTCCTGTCCACTCCTGTCCCCTCATGCTTCCAGGGATGAGTGGCACCATGGTCCATGTGTCAGGCTGCAGGAGCACTTGTACTTCAGTCTGGGACTTACCTTGCATACTCCTGTTCCCCTGCTGTCCTCTGTCAGCCGGAGCGCGCTTCCCTGTTCCAAAGGGTGCGCGCAGTGGCTCAGTGAAATTTAAAGGGCCAGCATACCCGAGACACAGGCCATGGCAGCCTACATAAAAGAAAATCTTCAGAAAGGCTTCATCCATAAGTCCTCCTCTCTAGCTGATGCCAGATTATTCTTAGTGGAGAAAAAGGATGGTTCTCTTCACCATCTGCATTGACTATCGGGGTCTCAATAAAATTACTCTTAAGAAATTATATCCATTGACCATCTTTGACCATCTGCATGGAGCCAGAGTCTTCACCAAACTCATCTTGCAGAGGACCTACAACTTGATTCGAATTTGTGAAGACTGCCTTCAATACCTGTGATGGGCATTTTTAATACCTGGTGATGTCTTTCAGCCTCTGCAATGCTTTAGTCATCTTTCACGAATTTGTTAATGAGATCTTCAGAGGACACCTGTACACTTGTGTTGTTGTGTACCTGGATGACATCCTGATTTTATCGCCTGCTCTTGAAGCTCATCGTGCATCGTGAGATGCCTACAAGAAATCAAGTGTATGCCAAGCTAGAAAAATGCATCTTTGAACAGACCAGTTTTCCCTTCCTTGGGCACATTGTCTCTGAAAATGGACAATATATGGATCCTGCCAAGTTGTCTTCCATCCTGCAATAGCCGTGGCCTGTTCATACACCACTTCCTGGGATTTGCCAATTATTACCAGCAATTTTTTTCACACTTCTCTGCTGTGGTGGTGCCTATTGTGGCACTCACCAAGAAGAATAGAAATCCTAAGTCCTGGCAACCAGAAGTGGAAGAAGCATTATCCCATTTCAAATCCACTCAGCTTTTATCTTGTCTAAGCCCTTCTTCGTGGAAGTGGATGCCTCATCTGTGAGTGCTGGTGTGGTCCTCACATAGAAGACCCCCAAAGGCAAGAATATAACATGTGGTTTCTTCTCTAAGACTTTCTGCAGAAAGAAACTACACCATTGGGGATAAGGAATTACTTGTCTTTAAGTTGGCTTTAGAAAAATGGCACCATCTGCTTGTCATCAAGTCAACATCTACATGGACCATACATATCTGCTTTTTCTCCATACGACTCAATGTCTAAATCTGCGGCAAGCTAGATGGCCATTTTTCTTTTTCCAGGTTAAATTTCCTGATCCATTTCAGACTTGTGGATAAGAACGTCAAGGCCAATGCCCTCTCTTGTGCTTCAGATGTGGTAGGCCTAGAGTCCGCATCTTGGCACAACATTCCTCCAAAATCCTGCATGCTCATATCTTGTATTTACTGGTGGCCTAATCTTTGTCATGAGGTCAAGGACATTGTTCTTTCTTGTACCACATGTGCCCGCAACAAGACTCCCTATCACAAACTTGCTGGTCTTCTGCAACCCTTGCCCATGCCAGAGTATTTATATAGACCCATATAGCCATGGAATTCATTGTTGACCTTCGACCCTCCTCGTACAATACCATCATTTGGGTGATTACAGACCGGTTCTTGAAGATTTCCCATTTCGTCCTTCTGACAGTCTCCCTTTGGCTTCTCAGCTCACTAGCCACTTCTTCTGACATATTTTCCACCTGCATGCACCCCGGCACATTGACTCGGACTGGGTAAGTCCAATTCATTTCTACATTCTGACGTGCACTCTGCTCCTGAATCCAGGTCAAATTAGATTTCTCCTCTGCCTATCATCCCTAAACCAATGGCCAAGTAGAAAGGGTGAACCAGGTTCTGGGAAACTACTCACGCCACTTTGTCTCAGCACGCCAAGATGACTGATCCAATCTTCTAACCTGGACAGTATTTTTTATAACAATCTGGAGTCCAACTCGGGTGTAGCTTCACCGTTTTATATTGTATACAGTCAACATCCTTGTTCCCTCCTCCCTTTAGCAGTATCATCTCATCTTCCCACTGTGGATGGCCAAAGACTTCATGGCAATTTGGCAAGATACCAGACAAGCTTTACAACAAGCATCCTCTCGTATGAAGACTCGGGCAAACAAATGGAGCAGACATCCTCCCGTCTTCGCTCCAGGGGACAATGTGTGGCTATCTTCTAAGTTCATATGCCTCAAGGTCCCCAGGTACAAGTTGGATCCAAGATTCTTGGGTCCATTCAAGGTTCTCCGATGCATCAACCCAGCAACTTACAAACTCTGGCTGCCTCTGTCTCTTCACATCCCAAACTCCTTCCATGTGTCCCTTCTCAAGCCTGTAGTCCTCCAGATTTTTCTCCATCTTCTGAAGCAAACTCTATGGATATTTTTGAAGTAAAAGAGATTCTGGCTGCAAAGAACATCAGGGGAAAGCAATACCATCTTATCGAGTGGAAGGGGTTCGGGCCAGAGGAGAGGTCCTGGGAACCGAAGTCTAATATTCTGGGCCAGGACCTTGTTATGAAGCTTCTTCAGTCTAACAAGAGAGGAAAGCCCAAGGGGGGTGATGTACTGTTACTAGCTGCTCCCTCTCCTCCTTTCCAGTCTGTAGTGAGCGGCGGCATGGTCTACATGTCAGGCTGCAAGAGCGCCCATACTGCGATCTGGCACTTACCTTGCCATGCTTCTGGTCCCTTGCTCTTCTCTGTCAGCCAATACACACGTCCCCGCTTCCTAGGGTGTGCCCGACAGCTCTGAAATTTAAAGGGCCAGCACTGGTAATTGGCTAATTACTGGGTGCTGACCCCACTTATTTTCTGGCCATCTCACCTGCTTCCTTGTTGGATCTAATGTGCCTTGACTTTTAGAGAAAGCATTCCTGAAATGTTCTGTTTTACCATGTTTCCTGACCTCTGCCTCCATCCATGGCCACGTTTTGCTTGCTACCTGCCCTGACCTCCTTGCCTTTCCCCGACTAAAAGTTTGCCTGCTGATTCTGTACCTCGGCTACCACTGCAAGCATGTTGCATCAGGGGTAGTGAACTTGGGGACTCTTGCCACAGCAAGCCCAATCCGCCTTGCAGCGGGACCTGGTGAAAACCTCAGACTCCACTCACTGACACGTCTTACACAATGCTTGCAGTGGCCCAGTGGATCCATTACCTACGGTCCTTGCATATATCATCTTTTTAATCGTTTCTGATTACACCCTACCTCTGATGGAAGATGTCAGCTGTATAACACAGCTGGTGTCAGTCCCTGAGCCTTATGCATAGCCATGATGTACATGTATGTCATGCATTATTAAGGGATATAGATTAGATATTTATTATTTTAATTATTGGTAAATGTACATTTCTGTTATCTAAATTCGTGCTGCTTTGCAAAACAAGAAGCAAAATATAGTTTTGAGTTCATTGAGATTCTTGTTTCCTTGTACTGCACACTGCTGTAAATAGATGTCATCTGCATTGTCACATTCATGCAGTATTGATATATTCTGAATAATAAATGATCTTATGCATCAGTTTTCAATCACACAAGACAAACCTAACAAAGCATTTCCCTCATAATAATGCTAGCAGAGTATGAATAAAGTAAACAATGCCATGAGAGTTATATGTACAATCATAGTTATGCCAGAGTGGGATGTAAATCTTCTCTAAGAATGAAAATGACAATTATTATTTCGAGTAAAATATCTTCTTTTGTTATTTATTATGCCAAACATTGTTCTGCATGCTTATAGAGTAGGATTTAGTCTTTATCTTCCCTCTTTGTTCCTTTTTAAAAAAAAAACAAAAGGGGAACATGTATTAAAAAAAACTTTTTTCACAGTAATACAACAGTATTTGCAATTCTCAGTAGAGACCCAAAGATGGAGTGGATACTTTTCTAAAACATTAAAGATAACACAATAGAACCAGGAATGGTATTCACTCCATAAATTATTTCCATTTCTTGCTCTTCAAATTCCTTTTGGTCTCCGTTACTTCTCACAGGACCACGCCTGCTTGTTAGTTTCTGCCTTAGATCTGTTGAAACTTCCTTCATAGAAGTGGCAGGTTACGCAACACATTGCAAGCCCCTTTGAGCCCCAGAATAGTAAAATTGTCACTTTTCATTATCTGTTTGTCCTTTTAGAAAGAACCCAACACACTTTCTTGCAAATGTAACCCCTATAATTAAATGGGCTATGCATTTTTTTTTCGGACCCTTTCCAATATCCTTTTCCCCCCCCCTTTCCCCTAATGTGAGGTGCTTTTGTATCAGATACAGAAACGGTATACATTCACTAAAAATGACAGGCTTCAATTAGGACTAAATTTGCCTTATAGGAGTCTATAGCCCTGATAACATGGATGGGCTTCCTAAATAAGATGTGATTAAGGTGGGCCTTAAAAGGACAATTTGTCAATCAATTGCATGTTTAAGTTCCCTAGTTGAACAAAACTTTTTTTTTTATAAAGTTTTTAAAATTGATAAAGTACCCATAAAAATATTATAAATAAAATCCTTACTTAAAAAATAGGCAGTCGGGGACAATGTTACATTTTGGGTTCCTGTTTCTTATATTTTTATGTTTTTATCCTAAAGAAAAGTTAAAATGTTAAAAAAAAGAAGATTTTTTTTTTTAGTCCCTATTTTCCCAAAAAAAATAATGAAAGTGTAAAATGTTGCAGACCTAAAAAATAAAAGTCAAAAAAGGGACCCCACAAAAAAAAATCACTGCATTAGGAAATAAGTTATGTAACCCTAGTATAAAAATTTTATTACTCTTAAGTTAAAAATTGAAAAACTACAAATGCAAAACTCAACGCCTTCAGGCTAAAATATAACTTTTAATTAAATACTGAAACAAAGGATAGACAAAAGTCCCTACGAAATACCTAGAAACTATAAGACTAAGGAAAAGGGGGGTCCCCCTAAAAAAAGGGCGCCCCCACTCGGGAACCTATACAAAGACCCTAAACAACCCAAAATACCAAAAAAGAGAAAAAAAAACACAAAAGTGAAACCCTTTAGTGCAAAATGAAAACCAAAAAGAAAATAAAGAATAAAAGAGAAATTTATGATAGAAATCGATCTATAAAAGGGATGTTGTAGTAAGCACAATAAATTGCTACCAAAAAATACTAGATGTAGTCCATTTTTTTTAACTTTGCATTCCTATAAATTGTATTTTTCATTCTAAGACAGAAATATAGTACCAATGATATTCATATGTTTCCCAAAATAAATTTTTGTTCCAAAACAATAATATATGAAACCAGTGATTTCAAATGTAATCCATAATTTTAAAACACTTTGCATTCCTTCCATATATATTATAAAATTTGTTGCGTCGCCGCCCCCCCCCAGAAATTAAAAACAGGGTTATCGGGGGAACATAAGAGAAAATAGCAAAGGTATTGCACACAGGTAACTTCGTCCCTTAATGTAATGGTGCATAGAATATGGCATGCTTAGTGAGATAAAAAATCCGAAATATGGGATACGACACGGATAGAGGTAGGTAAAAATTCAAATGGCAGCAAGTTTGGTTTTAAAAAAGGAATAATAATTTTTTACCAGCTGAAAACTCGAGAGGGAGATAGGTCTCAAAAGAATAGGGGCGCGGGCAGGGAACTCCCCGACATGCCCCGAGATTTAAAAAATTTAAAGGGAATAAAAAAAGATGGGTTCGAAGTAGGGAGGTTTTGTGGCATGCGCAAAAAAAGACGCGCATGCACAGAATGAAAATAAGCACCTCCGTACAGAGTTAGCCAAAGAAATGGCAATTAGAGCAGCGGTAAGTATGTCCAAAAGATAAAACATCAAGAAGAGTTGGACTACACAAGGGAGACATATTAGATGATGTTAGATATTACACATAAAGCCACAATGGCAAACAATGAATATATATAATGACCAAGACATTTGCCAAACAGGAGGAACGGATATCAAATAAAATAGGATAAAAAAAACAAAAATAAATTGCTATATTAATAAAAATATATAAACAAATATGGTACAGTTTAGTATTCTCTAGATAAAAGATGTAAAACTTAAGGAGTCATTAATACCAAACGGGTGTACAGTTTTGAGGTGAAAGAGGGGTTCAGTTCAAAATTTTTTGTCAAAGTCTCCTTTACGTGTGATGGAATCACCCCCTTCAATTTCAGAAAAACCAAAAGCCAGAGGGTTCTTTGGGTTGTATCAAAATTTTATATGTTGTCCAGGGGGGGATCGCGTTTTTTTTCGATGTCTCCCAATGTTCCCCCCAAATACGGCGCTGAACTCCCGTTTGTTTTCCCCACAACATGAGGGACAATCGCGGAGGCTTGATAAATACGCCTTTGGGTTTTTCAATTTGATAGCTTATGATTGGAATTCCTGCCATATGAAGATTCTTAACCCCTTTAGAGACACAAATAATTTGCAGGCTTGAAACCCCCACATTTATAGGTCCCCCCTATTCCCTGCGCAACCCTGATCTTCAGGCTTGGGGGGGGGGGGGGGGCATTTGGCTGTGTACCAAAAGATCTCCAATATTTTTACCACGTCGAAAGGATATTTGTGGATATGGTTCAATGAAGTCAGTAATCGGGATTTTTCAAAAAAAGGCCGAAGTTTTTGTATTTTGGTTTTTGTGTTGAGGCACTTCGAAGTGCCCAATAATTTTAATTTATTATCTCTATAAAATTTTTTTTTGGTTGTAACAGTGATGGAAAGATCAGCAAGTGTCCCAAAATAGGCTTCTTTAAGAAAATTTTTTGGGGGGGAACCTGTTCAAAAAACCTGGTTTAAATATGTGGCCCCTTTTTTAAGGATGACAAGGATGAGCTTTTTGTCTGGCTTAATGTACTGCCCTTTAGGTATCCGCGAGGAGAGGGGAAGGGGGTGGCGCTATTCCAATTAGAGGCGTTCCCCCCCGTGGGGTTTCCGTATAAAAAAGTTTCCCAATGTACCATCCCTGCCCTTTTTTAGGTAATATCCAAAAAGACCAATTCTGAGGACTGTATTGTTGAGGTAAATCTGAGGCCTATAGAGTTGGTATTTAGCCTCTTAACAAACTCATTAAATGAGGTTACTGTACCCGACCATAGGATGACTATGTCATCGATGTATCGGCCCAAAAAAAATTTGTCGAACCCTCCGATACTGTTTCTGAAAAAACAATGGTGTTTTCCCCCACCCCCGGAAGAGGGTTTTCGTATGAGGGGCCCAAAGGGTCCCCATGCCCCTCCCCCTAGTGGTGGTAGTAGCGGCCCTTGAAAAAGAAAAAATTGTAAGAACAAAATGAAGAAATTAAGGTGAAGTTCCATGTTTTTTAAGAAAACTATCCCGTATTTGAAAAAAACTGAAAAGCCGGGAAACCAAATTTTGTGGAATGGAACTTAAGGGCCCCTACACGAACTAACAGCCCGTTTAGGGTTTAACAGACATACACCAGTTTTAAAATGATCTGTAGTATTCTAATATAAAATGTTTGCGCAATGACAAAGGGGGACAGGGTTGACTCAAAGTTAGACTCGCATTCGAGTAAGATTGTTTTCCGAGAAGATTTGGCTAATTTTTTTGGGGATCAATCCCCTTTTTGGGGTTTTGGTAAACCATAAAATGTGGCAATTTGTGGAGAAGTCGGTGACATAAAGGAGGGAAATTCGTTGTGCAAAAAGTGCCTGGGGGCAAGGGTCCGTAAGAGGAGGTTAGTTCATTTTTTATGTAATATTGGGGTCAGATGGTAAATAGTTATCCCCCTTTGGGTTTGTAGTACGTTAAGCACATTTTTACATAGTCTTGATGGTTTTAAAATTTTATGTTGCCCCCCTTTTTATGTTTTTTTATGTTGAGTGTCTTTTCTAATTTTTTTGGGGCTAAATATTCCCCTTTTAAAAAATATATGATCTGGGTCGGAGGTTTCCCGTAGTCTGGGTTTTTCAATAGAGTCAAGACTACTTTCCGAATTGTGTCGTGTTATTGTCAATTAAGGCGGGGATTTTTGACTTTTTGGACTAGTTGTGGAGGGTCTATAGAAAGATCTTTTTTTCCTTTTCTAGGAGTTTAGATATAATCTATACTTGGAAATCTGCGGATCAAGCCTATTCAAAACATTGTCTCCTTTCTGGGGTTTGAAGAAATTTTTTCCCTTTTAAATTTCGTTTTCAAAAGATGTATATCTTTGATCCGTTAAAGGCTGAGAAAGGTTATTGGGCGAAAGATAGACCCCTATTAAGAATTTGTATTTCTATTGTAGTAAGGGAGCGATTAGAGAGGTTGATAATTTGTTTAGATTCATCCTGTCGGGGAACTAAAGATCTAGGCTCCCTTATTGTACTTGAAGGATTTTCTCTAAAAAAAATGAAGGTTGGGAATGGGTAATAGAAGAAGTGTTGGTAGTGTCCTGCATCTCTTCCCGAACCTGAGAAGGCACCGATTGTAATGATCCAGAGGTAGAGGGACCCGATGGAATAGGGTCTAATTTTTTGTTGACACATTTTTTGCGAGGGACCCATCTATTTGTATTAGTAGGTTTTTGCCGTGTACGATAGGGGGATCTCTGAACAGGTCTATTTATACGTCTAGACTCCCCATCGGATACGTCTGTTTCAGAAGAGGATGGCTCGGTATCTACAATTCGATGGTTTCTGTTGATATTAATATAAGCTCTGTTTTCCCTAAACTCAGTGAGGTCCCTCACAAATTGGTTATGTTTCCTTTCTTTCAAAGAGGTGGTAAATCTATCAATGCTGGTATGTAGCTCTCCTTCTCTTTTTTGAAAATCAGTTTCCCCCCTATGTGTAAGGGCAAGTTCCGTAACTTCTTTGAGGCTTTTTAGAGATCTTTTTAAGATGTTTTTTTCCTCATCGATTAAGATATTAATAAATCTGAGTGATGATTGCGTGGCCTCCGTCTCCCACCTTTTCATCAGATCAGGGTTACATGATAGAGCCGCTGGAGTGATGAAAATTCGTAACCCCTTAGGTACTATACTGTGCTTAGCATAATTTTCAAGGGATTTTAGCTCCCACCAAGATTTAATGTATGCTTTGTATTTCACCTCAAGTTCTTTAAATAGTCCTTGTAGAGGAACAGACCCTTGATTTAGTGGACAAAATTCACGGTCCGAGAAGACCCCCTCAGCGTCTGATAACCATCTGTCACAATCAGCTGAATTAGATAAAAAGGTTGCCATCCCAGACACAAGAGAAAAACTGTACCAAGAAAATTAAATAAATTATGATAGTAAGAACAAAACAAAACATTCAGAAAAAACTACAGAAACTCTTTAGATAGTCACAGGTGAAGAGTACACCCTAAATAGTGGCGCCCGGCGAGATAAAGACTTAACATGAAAAACTACAAATGCAAAACTCAACGCCTTCAGGCTAAAATATAACTTTTAATATATAATACTGATACAAAGGACCTAGACTAGTCCCTACGAAATACCTAGAAACTATGAAGACTAAGGAAAAGTGGGGATACCGCCCTGAAAAAGGGCGACCCCACTCAGGAACCTACCTACAAAGACCCTAAACAACCCCTAAACTACTCACCGACATACTTACCGCTGCTCTAATTGCCATTTTTTTGGATACCGCTGTACCGTGGTGCTTATTTCCATTCTGCGCATGCACGTCTTTTTCGCGCATGCGCACGACACCTCCCTACTTCGGAATGCCATCTTTGTAGTTCCTTAAGTTTTCATAGTCTCCGCGCATGCGCGGGCAGTTCCTGCACCTGCGCACTACTTCTTTTGAGACGCTATCTCCGTCCTCGAGTTTTACAGCTGGTAAGTAATTATTATTCCTGTATTTATACCAAGTTTGCTGCCATTTGAATTGTTACCTACCTGCTATCCTGTGTCGGTATCCCATATTACGGACTTTTCATCTGCTACTAAGCAATGCCATTATTCATCATGCACCATTATCATTGAAGGGACGTAAGTTACCTGTGTGCAATACCTTTGCTATTTACTGCTGTATGTTCCCTGATGAACCCGTGTTATTATCTTGCTCGGGGGAAATGCGTCGGAACGCAACAAATTGTATAATATATATGGAAGGAATGCAAAGTGTAATATATATGGACTACATCTGAGTATTTTTTGGTAGCATATTTTATTGTGCTTACTACAACATCCCTATTATACGGATCGATTTCTATCATATAATTGTCTCTTTTATTCTTTATTGCTTTTTGGTTTACATTACGTCACTAATGGGTTTCACTTTTGTGTGTTTTTTCGTCTTTTTTGAGTAGTTTAGGGGTTGTTTAGGGTCTTTGTAGGTAGGTTCCTGAGTGGGGTCGCCCCTTTTCCTTAGTCTTCATAGTTTCTAGGGATTTCGTAGGGACTAGTCTAGGTCCTTTTTATCAGTATTATATATTAAAAGTTATATTTTAGCCTGAAGGCGTTGAGTTTTGCATTTGTAGTTTTTCATGTTAAGTCTTTATCTCGCCGGGCGCCACTATTTAGGGTGTACTCTTCACCTGTGACTATCTAAAGAGTTTCTGTAGTTTTTTCTAAGTTAAAAATTACCTCAAATTCATAAAAATATATACAATATGACTGTTATACACTAGAGAATTGATGGACCTCTAAAAATCTAATGCAACCCACAATGGATATATACTGTCCAACCAATATAATCTGAAAACATACAGTTGGCAAGATGAAAAAAAAGCACCTTACACTTCACTAAGGTCCTCTCCAATGGTTGCTTCCAAAACATCACCATGGTTGTCTGTGTAGCATCCACGCCAATAATGGAGAAATGGTAGGAGAAAAGGGGATAATATAAACAATGACAATGAAAATGCCTATACTTTCCCTAATCTATCCCTGTCTAAAAGCAGGGACATTACCCTGTAAATGGCAGCCTCATTCATTGGTGGCTTGCTCTATGAAGAAGTCATGATGCTAGTAGTATTTAAAGGGGTTATTTGGGAGTTTAAAGATTTCATTGAACACTATAAAACGCATTTGCATTGAAAAGTAAAGGAAGCCCACTACCTTCATGTGTTTTTTTTCTTTTCCTTTGACTCCTTTTTCATCTATCATAAAATCCATTTTTTGCAGTGAAAACTTTCTGCTTGTGGGAGTGTCCGTAATTCTCCAGCATCTCTTTCCTACAACTTCCAGACTGCACTGCAATCTAGGACATCCCTTCACAGTTATCACTGCTAGACATTGTACCGACATAAGTGTGTAATTCCCCCCCCCAGCTCTGTACTTGCTGTCATAATAATGATAATAGTTAGGACTCATGAGTCACTGTGTAAACTGTACAGAGCTGAAGTCATCATTTTCATGACAGCAGTACACAGCCCCCCAGCACTGAACTGCTGTCCTCTGCTCCCATTACTAAGTTCTGGCAGCAGGACTCAAAGATAAATGGGTCCCCCTACCCTGTAATTACTCTAATGTAATAACTTTGATTCACTTGCAAACTACAAGCAAGAGTGAATGCAGCCAGATCCTTCTCTGATCAGGTCACACCCACTCAAGTGTTCCTGAGCTGAGCCTGGCTTCAAAGCATACCCACTGAGTGATGACAAAATGTTTACTGAGGCCATGTGAGCAATGAACGTCAAAGAACGTCACATGGTTTGCAGGGGATAGAGGAGAGGGTGGACAGGGCTCTTTGCCTGGTTCTGCACGGCAGGACAGGTAAATAATTTTTTAATAAGTATGAATTATAAAGTTTATTACAATACAGTTGTGAGCCCCATAAAAATTCCCTGAGAATCCCTTTAGCGTGATATTCCAAAAATATTCTAGCTGTATGCATACTGTCCAGCGCTCTTCTGACGCATCTTCCCTTTCTCAAAACTTGTATAGCTTAATTATGGGATAAACAAATGGGAAGTGGATAAAAAGAAAAAAAGTTCCATTGTGTGGGAAATTACCTGGCACCCAAGATAATATAAAAGTTTGAGAAATCTTTTGTGGCAATGTTTAATTTAAGAGTAATACAGTTATTGTTACGGGTGTCCCTGCGACCCCCGTGTCGGGTCGGAGACACACCCGCACCTCCGCCTCGTCCTCAGCTGCGTCCAGCTCTGAGTTTCACTTCCCTCACCACGCTCCTGTTTCCGTACCGGTGCGCTTCCCCTAGTGCGCAGCACTATAGGCAAATTTAAAGGGACAGCGCACCGGTAATTGGTCTCACCGGGCGCTGACCCTATTTAAGCCCTGCGCCTTCCTTGGTACCTTGCCGAATCGATAGTGCCCTGTGCCTAGAGAGGAAGCGTACCTGAGTATCTTGTTTGTTTACCGTGTACCGTACCTTCTGCCTCCGTCCCTTGACCACGAACCATTGCCGCCTGTCCTGACCTTCTGCCTGTCCCCGACCACGAACCACTGCCGCCTGTCCTGACCTTCCGCCTGTCCCCGACTATGAGCCTGCTTCATGATTCTGGACTGTGCAACACCTCGGCTGCCACCGCAAGCAAGTCACGTCAGGGATAGCGACCTGGAAGCAATCCTCCGCAGCAAGTCCATCCCGCTTTACGGCGGGCTCTGGTGAAAACCGGACCTACTTAGACTCCGCTCCCTGGCGTGGCTTACACCATCGCTTGTGGTAGTCCAGAGAATCCACTACCACATCCGTTACAGTAATGTTTTATACTAGAGTTTATGTATTTCCAAATGCAGTGATTTTTTTATCCCAAAAATATTCCATTGAAAACTACAGCTTACCTTGCAAGAAATGAGACCTCACCAATCTTCAGTTAGCAAAGAAATACAATGAGTTATTGTTTCCAGAAAATGGCAATGCAAGGGAATTTCTTTCAAAAAAAAAAAGTTGTTTTTTTTTAAATTGTAAATTGTAGCAAATATATCATTTGGTATTATTGTAACTGTACTGACCTGTAGTTTAAAGTTAACATGTCGAAAAAAAAATAAAAAGTTATGGCTTTTGGAAGATGGGGATAAAAAAAAAACAAAATTGTCTATAAACAAAAGTGGGTTAAACATTAAGGGGTTAATACTCTAGACTGTGAAATGAAATAAAATGTCACTTTCTTTGCATTATCATTGCAGAGTGCTGCAATTTACTGCAAGAATCTTCAAAAACAGTGTACAAATTCAAATGAGTTATGTTTGATAGTTATCATGTCATGTAAAGTAAAAGTCCTATTATCATAATAAAGTCTACACTCGTTGTCCTTGAAGTGACAGTATGGCAGATGTAGATACTGTCACAGTTGTCAAGGCAACTGGTTTTAGTGATACAATATGTTCCCTATTATCTTTACTAGTAAATTGAATATAATTTGCATTGTATGGCTTTGATAAACGTAACATAAATTTGACTACACATGTTTCCTCTATCTCTCAAATCCATGGTATTTAGGAATAGATTTTTTTTATTTTATTCATTTATATAGTGCCAATATATTCCATAACACAGATTGTTGTTATTCACATCGGTCCAATGGGGCTCACATTCTATATTCCAGAATAACCCATCTGTACGTTTTGGAATGTGGGGAAACCGGGGTAGTGGGAGGAAACCCCTGCAAACATGGGGAAAACATACAAACTCCTATCAGGATTTGAACTCAGAACTCCGGAACTGCAAGACAAAAGTGCTAACCACATAGTCACTGTGCTGCCTACAATCAATGATTTACTGTGTAACCATTTTGAGAAGACCACTTATTAATTGAGATCAATTTTACATTCAGATTTTAGTTCTATTGTATACTTAATATACTGGCCACCTTTTTTACAATGAGCATCCCTCTACAAGGCCATCTTTCAGTATGACTTGGAGTTATTGTATCAAAGAGATTTACCTGTACACTGCTGTATACTATCTTTTTATGATTCATTTAAAAGTTTTAATTTGTCTTACAAATTCTCAAATCCTAAGAATAAAAAAAAATTTAAAAGTTGGCAACCAAGCCTTTGTTCTAAAAACTAAATAAATTATTGGTGGCAAACAATACAAACCAATACATTTGCAAATGAGTTGAATGTAATTTGCCCGTGGTTGTCGTAGCGTATTAGGAGTTCTAGTTCAACAGCAGACAGATATGCTTAACTCCTTACCGACATATTATGGAACTGTACATCATAATGTCACAACGGGAGTATAAAGCAGACTCACTAGCTAAATCCGTTCCATACTTGCCGGGTGCTGGCTATTAATTACAGCTGACACCCACCACTAGCAGCTGAGGATAATGCTAATTCTGTCCACTTAAATTCTCAGATGTTACGGTATACGCAACCGCAGCATCTAAGTCACTAGGAAATGGTGCTGTGCTCCTTTTCACCACCTGACCAACACCCTTTGCCAATGACATATCACAGGGTGCTGGCCAGTTGTCATGGCAGGCAGGAGCCTAGTAAAGGTTCCCAAGCCTGCCATCTTACTGCTCCTATTACACCCTGTCTGATACAGAATGTAAAAGGAAAGCTGTAATTGGTCATTATTCTGCAATTATTAGTATTAGTGTACCAGAAATCGGGCCCATGAGAGGTCTACTATCTCTAGTAGACAATAAAAAAAAAAATGAACATACCTAGACTTTTAGGGACACAGCAATACCAGTCAATAAAAATATAACATTATTTATCCTGTACTATAGTTCAGTCCACAAAAAAATTAGCCCTTACACAGGTCAGTAGGTGGACAAATAAAGTTATTGGTCTGAGACTATGGCGATACAAAGCAAATTGAAAAAAAATATATTTTCTTTTAAAGTAGCAAAACATTGAAAATGTTATACATTTGGTATTACTGGCATCATATTGACCAATAGAAAAGGCATAATATATAGTTTATATTACACAGTGAACCCTATAGACCCCCTTTCCCCACATCCAAATCATGCTTTCAATTTACCAAGAATTGTTTGGGGTTTCCCAAGACTTTACATGGTACAGTTTATTTTACCATTTAAAAGTACTGTCCCACAAAAATCAAGCCCTCATATGTCTATGCAGACAGAAAAATATAAAAGTCGAGACTCTTGGAAGGCATTGAGGAAGAACGGAATAAACGTAAATGAAAAGTGCTGTGGCGGGAACTGGCTAATAATACTATATTAATAATCGTCACATTCATGTTTTAGTCATGACTTATCTCTACCCTGCACACATTAGCTTGTACAAGTTTTTCTCCAATTTATCAATTATTGTACAATCAAATAACAGTGTAGTAGCAGTCCACCTTCCTTTTCTCGCCTCCATTATACAATACTTGTAGGTGTCATGTATGTAATGTGCTTATCTTCTAATTATATTCATTTGTGCTGTAAAAAATAAAAGTTCAGACAAATTTCTTGCTTCACTAGACTTTTTTGTGAAATGCCAGTGCACCCTCTAGTGTTCGAAATATTTTACTGCTTTAGAATAGGACATTACAGGAATTGAATGTCTAAATAATTAGATTCTTTGACACTATATTAATTGTTTTATGTCATGGGCTGGTTTGTTAGAATTCTCATATATATAATAATCTTTATTTATATGGTGCCAACATATTCTACAGAACTTTACAATTTAGAGAGTATAACTACAGACAAAAAACAAACATTACACAGTAAAAATCTACTTACAGACCAGACACAAGGTGTGAGGGTCCTGTTAGCAAGAGCTTGCAATCTATCAGGGTGTATGGGTGAGATGAAAAATGAGAAGTGCTTGGTTTACACAATGATCCATCCATGTTTCATAAATATGGGATAGTTTACGTAAAAAGTGGACGAACCTGCCACCCAGACAAAATATCTATATACAGATAAGTGACTGTGAGTCCCCTAAGTGCAGGGA
Source organism: Phyllomedusa bahiana (assembly GCA_025379985.1). NCBI lineage: Eukaryota > Metazoa > Chordata > Amphibia > Anura > Hylidae > Phyllomedusa > Phyllomedusa bahiana. Next base: position 22,974 of record JAODAL010014556.1, on the reverse strand, counting down.
GTGACAGAAATGCGATGAGTGAAAGAAAGGGAGGGAGGAGATTAGCAATTAGGCATCTTGGTATTCCTGCCTAAGCAGATGTATTCACGGGGCACACTTAAATCTTTGAGGGTTCTGAGTGTGCCAGATCGTACACGGTAGCATGTTCCAGAGAACTGGTGTGGCACGTACGAAATCTTGGAGATGAACATGTGAGGTTCCGATGATGGAGGCATTTAATCTAAGATCATCAGCAGAACGCAGAGACCAGAAATGGTGGTAGACAGAGATGATGGAGGAGATATAGGGGGTGCAGCACTGTGGAGAGCTTTTTAGTTGAGAGTTATGAGTTTATGTTGTATTCTATACTGAATGGGCAACCAGTGCAGTGACTAACACAGGGTAGAGGCATCAGCATAGCAGCTGGAAAGAAAGGGGAGCCTGGCTGCTGCATTAAGGACCAATTGGAGAGGGCAGGGTTTACAGAGGGAGACCGATAAGCAAGGACTTATAGAATTCAACTACAGGAAGTATAAAAGCAACAAGACTTTGAGTTGTTTCCACAGTAAGAAAAGGACAGATTCTGGACATATACTTAAGGTGCAGGTGACAAGAGCGGGCAAGGGATTGAATATAGAGAGTGAAGGACAGATCAGCATGTAGTATGACCCCAAGACAGCAGGTCTGCTTCCTAGAAGTTATAGTAGTATCTTACACTGATAGAGAAATAGCAGGGTTGTGTTAGTAGATGGTGGAACAACATAAAGTTCAATCTTAGGTTTAGTTTGAAATAGAATAAGGACGTGATGTCAGACACAACAGAAAGGCAGTCACTGGTGTTTTGTAGCAGGGCAGTGGTGATGTCACTGGAAGAAGTGTAGAATTCCATATAAAATTATAATTACTGTTATGTTAGCTTTGGTTTAGTTAGTTTATTTTTTGATATGCTGGTTTATTTGTCTTAAAATAGAATACATTTGAAACTAAATCCAAAACTAAGAATGAATGTTTTCCTATTTGTAAACAAAAAGTTAACATTAGACTAAGGTTTGTAAAAGTATTATGTACATTCTTAATGAAAGTCATATTGAGTAACAATAGTGTCACAGCAGAGCCAGTCACTATACCAATCAGGCTTAATTTTCCCAAAATCAGCCAAGTTGCCACATAAGTCAGCTAAGATGCACTCATAACAGAGCTAAGGATGGTGCCCCATAAGAATGATCCATTGAGCACCCATATCAGTTCAGTGACCACTCTTTGTGCTTTGGAGCTAACTGCAATGCAGACATCATTTCCATTAACAGTAATTGATTTTCCATTTAATAGCAGAAGGTTCTTTGTATGGAATCTGCTTGTAACTGCTGATGATGGTGGCACAAAAATATGTAATATATTCAATAAAAGAAAGTAGACAGAGTAGATAAAGGGATATTTCAGCCATGAAAAAATTACCTCTAAACAAGGCCAGGCTGGGGTACCTAAGAAAGAAAAATTACCTCCCAGGTGCCTTGCCACCATCATTTCAAAGCCCTCTGGGGCCCACTCCTCTGCATGTCTGGTTTATCGTGGTGAAAGACAAATGATGCTTGGTCTCCATTTACTCACTGTAGTGGAGAGTGGGGGCGAGAATATTCAATGTGTCTCAGGATGAAATGATGGAAGTGTAGGGGAGCGGGTCAAAGGGTGATTTGTAGCAGCAGTTGCAAGAAAAGCAGAAGTTGCATAGAATAATTTTTTTTCTTTGTTTACCCCGTCTGGCCCCATTTTAAGTATAATTTTTCATGGATGCCTTTTACGCCTATTACCAATAATTTTTTTGGGGGAAAACTTTTTTTCTTATTTCCACATTCCATCAACATTGTCTAATTATGCAATTTAATGTACCGTATATTGTTTTGCGGAATCAGAGGAAATTTCTTTGAGGGGTGGAATGGGAAGAGGAACGCTACTGCAATGTTGTTTTTTAGGATCCATTTTTACAGAATGTAGGAAATGTCATGTTAACTTTATTCTGCAGATCAGTATGATTCCGGCGAAACCAAATTTATCAGGTTTTGTTTGAGAGAGCATGGGTAGGGGGTTGTTAGGTCCTGGGTAGTTCAAGCACCATACAGGATGGAAGGAGTCACTTAACCCTTTCTGACAGGGCAGTTGACCTGCAGGCCTGAGGTCAGCACCCTGCTCTGTTTTTTTACCATGAATCCCTAAGACTTGGAGGAAAGAAATCTATGGATTGCAGTCTAGCTGGATGAGGAGGAGCCCATGGAAAGGTATATTGGATTGTACACAAGCACAGTGCATAGCAAGTTCTGCATTGGCCTGCGAACCTGGTAGCTAAAAACATCAGCATTTTATGACACAAACTATATACAGAGACTAGTATCATAATGGCCTGTGAAGAAGAAAGCAAACATGTTTTTCTAAACCTGCCCAACCCATCAACACATTCAAAGAACAGAATGAATGAATTCTGTTTCCTGCAGCCACCAACTAGTAAGTGATAACTAAATATTGGATTAAACAGATAGTAATGAATTAAATTAATGCATCATCAGAAAATGAAATGATGCTTAAAATGTTTTTTTTATTATTAACTTGTTTTCCTTTTTGAATAAAAGTGTTTCTATTGTGTAAAAGCAGTAAAACATAAAAACAAATCTACAAATTGGGTATCGCTATAATCATATTGACCTGCTGAGTAAAGCTAGTAAAAAATAAAAATAAAAGACACTGCCAAGATTGCTGTACTTTGTTCAAAACACCTCACAAAAACCTTAATAAAAAATGATCAAAGCATCATATGCACCCCCTAATGGTACCAATAAAAACGTCAACTCATCCTGCAAAAAACAAGCCAAAAACTGATACCTATACTGAAAAATAAAAAAGTTATGGCTATCAGACTATGAAGACATATAGTAGTGGGCTAAAAGGCAATCAAAACACTACACATCTTAACTGGTGCTCTCCATAAGGAGAGATGTTCCTCTTCTCTCAGCCACTCATTGCTTCCCACCCAGTTAAGCCAGTATCACTCTGCTCTACACTGATGAGGGGCAAAACCCCGAAACGGCGTATGTAGATGAGCGATATTGGCTTGACTAATATTCCTTTTTACTTCTCAAAGATTCAGTGAATCAGAAGTAAATTGAGGATTTGTTAAAACCAATAGAGGGCGCAGTGAGCTCCCCAGCTCCTTTCCCATAATGCCTTGTGATATGCAGATGCTTAGTAGTGGGCTAAAAGGCAATCAAAACACTACACACCTTAACTGGGGCTCTCCATAAGGAGAGATGTTCCCCTTCTCTCAGCCACTCATTGCCTCCCACCCAGTCAAGCCAGTATCACCCTGCACTACACTGATGAGGGGCAAAACCCCAAAACGGCGTATGTAGATGAGCGATATTGGCTTGACTAATATTCCTTTTTTCTTCTCAATGATTCAGTGAATCAGAAGTAAATTGAGGATTTTTAAAACCACTAGAGGGCGTAGTGAGCTTCCCAGCTCCTTTCCCATAATGCCTTTTGATATGAAGACATAAAAATGCATTATTTTATAAACACATTTCTATCGTGTAAAAGTAATAAAACATAAAAACTATATAAAATTCATATCATTGCAAATGTACCGACCCCCATAGTAAAGTTATCCTGTCATTTACACTGCATGGCGAACGTTGTAAAATTGAAGCCCAAAAAACAATGGCGGAACTGCGTATGCCTCTAGATGAGTTCCATGAAGGGTGTTGAATTCAAAATGTAGTGACTTCTGGAAGGTTTTCCCCTGTTCTGGTACTTTGGGGGCTTTGCAAATGCGACATGGCACCCAACAAAATCTGCGTTCCAAAAGCCAAATAGCGCTCCCTCATACACCTTGCCATGCACCAAAATAGCAGTTTACACCCACATATAGGGTATTGCCAAACTCAGAATAAAATGCCCACCAAAATTTGGGCTGCTTTTTTCAAGGATTCCTTGTAAAAATGAAACATTTTCAGCTAAAATACAGCTGATGAAAAATGTTTTTGTTTTTTTATTTTCATCGCCTAACGCTAAAAAAATGTGTCTATCACCTGTGGGGTCGATATACTCTCTGCACCTCTGGAGTATATTCCTCAAAGGGTGTAGTTTCCAATATGGGGTCTTTTTAGGGGTGTTTATTAAGTTTTAGCACCTTAGGGTGCCCGCACACCTTGAATGACACCGGTAGGTGCTCCTTCTATTCTGAGGCTTGGGGTTCAGCCAAATAGCGCACTAGTGTCACATATGGGATATCTCTAAAGATGGCAGAATCTTGGGAATCGATGTTGAGTTGCATTTCCCTGATCAACTGTGTTCTTGTAAATAATGGATAAAAATTGAAAATCTGCAGGAAAAGTGAAATTTTGAAATTTCACCCCCACTGTGCTTTAATTTCTGTGAAATACCTAATGAGTTAAAAATTACCTAAACACTGTTTTAAAAACTATAAGGGGTGTAGCTTCTTAGTTTAAGTAATTTATGAGGGTATCTAACATGCAGACTCCTTAAAGCCAGGTCAGAACTGCACTGGTCCCTAAAAAAAACTATGTTGTAAATTGTGATGAAAATATGAAAATGTATTGCTAAATTTCTAAGCCCCCAATGTCGTAAAGAAAAAAAAAGACATTTATAAAATGATACCAACCTACAGTAGACTTATGGTAGATGCTATTTATAAACTTTTTTTGAGTGAAATAACTATGTTTTACATGCAGAAATTTTTTAAGTTTGAAAATGACAAATTTTTCAAAGTTTTCATGATATTTTGAGATTTTTCACAAATAAACAAGGATTGTATGGACCAAAGTTTCTTATTAATTGAAAGCACAATGGGCCACATGTATGAAAACTGTCTAGGTCTAAAACTCACTTTGTTGCCCATAGCAATCAATCAGAGAGCCCCTCTCATTTCATATAGTGCTCTGGTAGAATGCAAGGGGCACTGTGATTGGTTTCTATGGGCAACATAGTGAATTTTAGATCTAGACAGTTTTCAAACATGTCCCCTAATGTGTCATGAGAAAAAAATCTCTGAATCACATGGATAGGTAAAAGTGTCAAAACGTTATTCTCACATGAAGTGTCACGTTTCTGATTTAGAAAATGGGGCTCTGTCAGAAAGGCCAAAACTGGCTGTGGTGGCAAGGGGTTAATCGATGATCAACTTTTAGTTTCTGCTTTTGTGGATATGTTTGAAGTCACTAAAAAACATATGGAGGTGCAATAAAGCTGAGGCAAGGCAGATGGCAGCAACAGTCTATAAATATAACAGGTGCAGAAAGAATACTTCCATATTATTTATAGCTGCTTGTACCTTCATCTTCTTTTATTTTTAACTTGGAGGGAGCAAATACAGTGATTGAGATATGTATATATATATATATATATATATATATATATATATATATATATATATATATATACATATATATATATCTCAATCACTGTATATGTTCCCTTCAAGTTAAATATAAAAGAAGTTGAAGGTACAAGCAGCTACAAATATATATATATATATATATTATATAATATATATATATATATATATATATATATATATATATAAATAGATAAATATATATTACTGTATATATGTGTGTATGTATATATACAGCTTAATATCAGATAATATGTAAAATCCTGCATCTGGAAAGGGACAAGAAAATTCTACTCACTACATATGGTGATTTGTGATAGACTGTACCTTTTATCTTCCAACTGGATACTATTAAATCAGATCATACACAGCTATAGGAGAGGTAATTATTTAAAGGGGTTGTCCCAACTCACAGATTGAAATTATAGTTATAGCTTGGCTGTACTCCGAACTCCCTTTGAAATCAATAGGGTTGTTCCGACCACCCCTCCGTTTTCAGCGAATACTTTTGGAAACCAGTTCTGGAGATGGGTGTGGGTCCCGCCTATCAGAAATTGATGACATATCCTATGGATATGCCATCAGTATGTGAGATAAGAAAATCCTTTTAAGGTTTTGTTCACACTACCATCATAACTTGCATTCATTCAAAGCATAACCAAGCCAGCTATATAGTGATCATTTGGTTTAGCTCAGTCGGTAATGTAATCTGCTTATCTTTTATTGATTGCTTAATTCATCTTCCATATTCAGTATTAAGTAACCAATATGTATTTAATCTGATCTTTAGATCAGTAATTTTCTGTAATTTTGATGTCAATCAAAGATACTATCTATCTATCTATCTATCTATCTATCTATCTATCTATCTATCTATCTATCTATCTATCTATCTATCTCAATCATCTGATTCATGTATTATTTGCCAATCAATTTTGTACCTATAATTTATCAACTGACCTATTAACCAACCATGTAATTTATCTGTCATTTATGTTTTATTTTTTGTGATCTATTAGCAATCAACCATTCTCAGTCTATGTTACCTATGTATGCAATCCATCGATTATCAATTACTCTTTGTAGCTAGACCAACAGAAATAGACAGAGGGAATCGTTACCAATGTAGCACAGACAGAAATGATAGTCAGTCAGTGCACAGGTCGAGGCAGAGTTCACTTGTAAACAGTATTCAGGCAGAGGTCGGATGAGCAGCAGATGGGTTGACATTTACAATTACACAAGCAGGTTTAATAATATAAGTAGAGAAAACAAACTTCTTTGCAGATTGCAGAGAGCACATGAGCTTGGGCTTTGAGTACTGTGGTAAGGGCTTACATAAAAGTGGTGTTTTCCCTAAAACACTGTGCGATAGCCATCCAAAGAAATTAAAAATGGTACCAATTATCATCTCAGCTTCCAATTCTTTCTGGTATGTTCTAAAGGAATGGAAGGTGTAAGCTACTATTTCACATTTGTGCCATTAGGTGGCAGTAGCCTCCCATTAACTGTCACCAGATTTCACCCCCCCCCCCCCTCCCAGGTGCTGACAGTCTATTCTTTAAAATATCTTTCAGTAAATCCACATGAGACAAAATTTCAGGTAGATTCTACATATTGATTTGCAGAGTAAATCTCATCCACATGATTTTATCTACACAGAAATGATCATGCAGCAGATTTTCATGGATTTGTCACAAATTTTGCCACTTTATTGTAGATGGCTGAAATGCATAGTGTACAAGTAACAGAATGTAAATGTAGCACAAGCAGCTTTTAAATCAAAACCGTCACAGATTTGCGGCAGATGTCATGGTGGAAAATTTCTGCTGCGGGTAGACCCATCCTTTTTGCTCTATAGGGCTATGTGCCTGAAAAAGAAATAATATTTCCACTAATACCCAGCTGTAAAAAGGTCCTTGTCTTTGTATCATAATACTAACAACAATATAATAATAATAATAATAATAAAATAATAATAATAATAATAATAATAATAATAATAATAATAATTTGAGCTCTTGGATACAGATTTGTTTGCTGATACATTCAGAATTAAATATAATAATCATATTCAACACATCTATATTCTACACAGCAATTGTTTCCCAACATCTAATTATCTGTTAGTTCTAATTACTACATTAGTAAGGGCTACAGTAGATCTTGTGTGCTTAGCATGGGGAATATCATCACTGTATAGAATTATAGATTTAGAATCATTTGTGGAACGTTTTCACAGATGACACAAGGTCACCTTTACATGTAGATTTAATCACTGGCTCTGCAGTAGGGTTTTATTTTCCTGCTAGAACTATTGACTATGATAGATTGCTTCGCCTGAAGGACTGGCTCAGACAGCATGTGAGCAAGTCCAAGGACTACTGGCATTAGTAATGCACTGTGCAGATGCAGGGACCTGTCATAGTTGGGCCAGAAAGTGAGGGTTTCTTTTTAACAAACAATAATCAGGTGATTATTAACAAGCTGGTGTCTACCTTATTCTGGATCAACAAGGTTTAGAGAATGTTTTGATGTTTTATGTCTTTTTCATCATAACAACTTAGTCATGACAGTTCATGTGTTGATCTGACATCCAAATATTCTATACAGATTCACAGATGTCACTTGTCGCCTCTTGAAGCTCTGATACTTGGCAGTGTGACACGTTATCCCCAAGGTAGTTAACAAGTGACATTGCCATCAGTTGTTAACTGTTTCCACCCCAGTGTTTTGTTTATTAAGCAAATAGCACTCCCATGTACCGTAGAGTCATAAGAAAAAAAGAGAACACCCTCTTTGAATTGACAACTCAAAATCTATCAAAATCTTCAAAAAAGGAAAATACAACCTGAGATGAACAACACAAACAGTTTCCACCGTGTCATTGTTTACATAACAAAAATAAAGCAGAAATGGAACAGCCATGTTTGAAAAAGTAAGTACACCCCAAGAATCAATAGCTTATGAAACTAACTTAAGCAGCAATAACTTTAAGTGATTATTTTCTTTATGACTTTATGGGCGACATGTATGAACGGGATTTGTGCCCGATTTCTGGCGTATCCTGCGGCTCACCGGCCCGAATCCCCTGTCGGACGCAAGGATGCGATGTTAGGAACAGCCTTCGGCACTTTCGGATGCGCCTCACATGAAGGGGCGTGCTATGGGCGCTGTGTGGGCGTTCTGGGACAGGACGCGGCTCATTCGAAAACTCCGAGGCATGTATGATCGCGGGTCACTAAATTGCGGAGCATTGCAGCGCTCGCCAGCTCCGACAGGCAGACCTAGTTGATTCTGGTCTAAATGAGCCGGAGGAGGCGAAGTGAAGTGAGAACGTAACATGAGAGGAAACATATAGAAGATCGCAAAAGAAATCTTGGCTCTCAGCGCCATGCGGCATGGAGTATGATTCCAAAAAAATTGCTTTTATTAGGTGTAAAACATTATCAGAAAAAGAGCTCAAACCTTCTAAAAAATAAAAGAATCACTTTCCAAAAATCTAGAACGGCGCAACATCAGGAATTAGGATCTTGGAAATTGCCGGGAAATACAGTAATTAAAATTCTGTAAGCGCTTCTCATTGGTCGGCAGAAAACAGCCAATCAGAATAGGAGCGACAGCGACCCATTGAAACCTATGGAGAAGTATTGACCAATCAAATTCAAAGGTGGGACAGTTCAAAATACAGTTAAAAATGCATGAAAAGAGCCTGATTGGTTGAGCTAGCGGGGGCTTGGCTATCTAGGCCCCCTATCATGAGCGCGAGCTACTGTTGTCTCATTGTAGTCTATGGCCAGACCTGGGCAATGAAATCTCGGCTCTCATCTCCGTGCGGCATGGAGTATGATTAAAAAAATCATTTCTATTAGGTGTAAAATATTATCTGAAAAAGAGCTGAAACCTTCTAAAAATATAAATCAATCAAAACCCTAACAATGCGTTCTACATCAGGAATTGCGATATAGAGAATTGCCGGGAAATACAGTAATTCAAATTCTTTAAGCTCTTCTCATTGGTCGGCAAAAACCAGCCAATCAGAATAGGAGCGACAGTGACCCATTATAAGCTATGGAGTAGTATTGACCAATCAAATGAAAAGGCGGGACAGTTCAAAATACAGTAAAAAGGCAGAAAAGAGCTTCCTTCTTGCTCCACTCAAAATAGACGCACTACATATGATTGGTGGATTCATATCTGCCGCCTGGGCTCAACCAATCAGCTTTTTTCTGCCTTTTTTACTGTATTTTGAACTGTCCCTCCTTTTCATTTGATTGGTCAATGCTTCTCCATAGGTTCACTGTCACTCCTATTCTGATTGGCTGGTTCCTGCTGACCAATGAGAATAGCTTACAGAATTTGAATTAATGTATTTCCCGGCAATTTCCAATATCCAAATTCCCGATGTTGCGCCGTTCTTGATTTTTGGAAAGTGATTTTATTTATGTATTTTTTTAGTTGGTTTGAGCTCTTTTTCAGAGAATGTTTACACCTAATAAAGGCGTTTTTTTTTATTCATACTCCATGCCACACGGACACCTTTAATGATTTTTCGCTGTTTTCCAGCCTGTCTCGAATCGGAATACATGTTCGGCGCAGTCCCGCACTGCGCCTAAGTCCCGCACTGCGCCCCACACACTGGCGAGGCGCGGTGAACTTTCCCCGCATGTATGAGCACACCTCCTCGGACGACGAATATTAGGCGCAGGCCCGCACTGCGCCTAAGTCCCCGCACTGCGCCTCACACACTGGTAAGGCGTGGCGGACTTTACACCGCATGTCTGAGCACACCTCGGCGCCGACATACATGAGGTGCAAATTTCGCCAGAAAACTGGTGAAAACATGCACTCCGACGTGGAGAGATTCATACATGTCGCCCTATGAGTCTATTGCATTGATCTGTAGGAATCTTAGCCTACACTTTATAATGTTGCTTCACTTCAAAGAGGTTTGTGAACATTAATTGATGCATAGCTCTCGTAAGGTCTTGTCACACTATTGGATTGCCAGTTGGGCTGAGGTCTTGAGTCTGACTGGGCCATAGGAAAACCTTGATTCTTTTCAGAGATTCTTTTGTAGATTGTATGCTTAGGTCATTTTCCATGACCCAATATTAGCAAGCTCTAGCTGTTGGATAGATGACCTTACATTTGACTCTAGAATACTTTGGTATACAGGGAAGTTCATGGTCAACTGACTGGCTACAAAATGCCCAAGTCCATTGGCTGCAAAACAAGGCCACATCATCACCCCTATTCTCCCCAAACACTGTGCTTGATGATAGGCAAGATGTGTTTGTGCTGATATGCTGTTTGTTTCTTTATCAAATTTGGCACTGTCCATAATGGCCAAACATCTCCACTTTGGCCTCGTGTGTCCAAAAGTTACTGTTCCAGAAATCTTGTGGTTTGTTCAGATGCAAGTTGGCAAACTGAAGCCACATTGCAATGTTTTTTTTTAGAAACAAGGCCGTCTGGCAAAGCTTTCACACAAACCATACTAGTCCAATCTTTTATTAACTGTACTGTCAGAAACGTGAACATTTAATATGTGACCTAAGCCCTGTAGACTCTGAGATATAGCTCTTGTGTTTTTTGCAATTTCTCTGAGCATTGCACAACTTTGGGAATAGTAGAAATCTTCCTGCCGCCTCATCTTTTCCCTCCTCTGAAATTGTATGTGCTATGCAACTACCTGAGACAGCATTCTGGGAAGGTCAGCTGACTATGCAGAACCACCTGAACTCTTAGAGAGAGGACTGGTAATTGCCAGCCTCTCTATAAAAATGTTTTGGGTAAGGAAGCATAGCACAGACTACATTGTTTTGTCCAGAGGGATTGTGTCTAGTATATGCTTAGTTATCTGTATCCAGCCATAGCTTATTTTTGTATTTCTTTTTCAGCTAACTCTTCCTCTATCTGAGTTAGCCCATCAGTTTCCTTAAAGTCCTTGTATATCTTAGTTTTATTAGTGAGTTTATTGCCAAAGTAGTCTCTTGCTTACTTGTGTCAGGGTCAGTTGCATTTTAGGAATATGTATAGGGTTAATTTCAGGAACAGTGAAGAATCAGTGGAGTCTGTGGCCAGAATTAGAATCAGTTGCTGTCTGTCCTTGCTCTGCTTCCAAAGAAAAGCTATTCATGTTGCTGTCCTCATCTGAGATCACCTGTCAATTCTTCTGGAAAACTCTGTCATTTCATGGTGAGTTCCTTTTAGTTTGGTAGTTGATACTTGCTTTGTACTATTCTTTCCTGTTACTGCTTTGTCGGTTGCCCTTCAGTTCTTCTTAAAGGGGTGTTCCAAAATATTAAAATGTGTGTTATGGGATGTTACAAAACAGAAAAGAAAAACAGTGCTGGAAGGGTCCCAGTGCATCTGGTAAATTACTTCACCATTCATTATTCTTGTGGCCATGCAGCTATTTACAGGCTGCAGCTTTCTCTTGCTGGATACACTGCACATGACTGCTTAGGCCTGTGGTTGGCTGCAAAGTCGCCTAAAGAATTAATGGTGACATGATGGGTCGAGATCGCTTGGACCAGAATGGTGCTGGAACAAACAGGTTTAAAAGTAAGTATGTTTTTTTAATCTATTTTCTAGCAACCATAATGACGAATGAGCATTTTAAAGTTTTGGAACAAACCTTTAAATCCTGGGGCATCTGTGTATTGGGAGTCATTAGGACCAAAGAAAGGAACCACCAAAGGAGAAGTCCAGTTCTGTCATTTTGAGCCAAACATTAAAGCAAATGTCTCCTCACTACTGAGGAAGCCGAGAGGGTTGACGATATGCATGGGCCTTCATGTTTCCCTTTAGCTAGAGTTTTTAAGTATAATATGTCATTCTCAATGTGCTATTACATTTTGGATATTTGCATTCTATTTATTGTTCATTGATTAATTTACTGGTGCACTTCTATGTGTTCTAAATTTTTAAAAATTTTGTGGTATCCCGACTTTGTGGTATCATAAGTACAGAGGAGCAGTGGTAGATTACTGGCCCTTACTAAGGTTGTTTTTGCTTTGATATATGTGTATTCTACAGGAGTTTTAGGTGTTGGTAGCTTGTACTTGTGCCCAGCTTTCTTATGGGTCATCTTGTGCCAACCAGCGCTGGAGTTTTCCAGTAGAAAAAAAAATATTTTCTAAATAATCTTTTCAAAAATTAGGCCATTGTGCTTTCATTAAAAAAAATGTGGGCTTCTTACAGTCCACATCAGCTGTTTGATGACAGGAAACAGCTCTGTGTAGTGCCCATGAGATCAGGTGACCATTTGCTTTTGTCTTCTTCCAGAGAAGCCTTTGTAGCCACATAACTTTGGTCCTGCCTCAATCAACATAATTACTTTAATTCTGCTTTATCCTCCTTTCCTCCAAAATGCAACTTTGTCATCTTGCAGCCTTAGTTAATAAGTTTGCTCAAATGTATATGTTCCCCAAGTTTATTTTTCTGCCTGTATACTGTTGTAGTATAGGATGTAGAAAGGCAATATTAATCTTAGGATTTAAAATGGCTTTATAATTCACATGTCAAGCATAATCCAAGTGTCATAAGTGTCATCTCTTTTACCTATGAGCAGCCAATATTTCCCCTTTCCCTGTCTACAAACTTGCTCTTAAACCTCAAGAAGAAAGTCTGTAGCATAATACAGTAACGATGATGAGGGGAAAGAAGCAGCATTGTCTTGGAGCCTCTCTGAGACTTCAGCCATGCAGGACTCTGTCAATGTGCGATTGGATTTCTATGTACTACTAACACCAAGAAAAGCCCACCCACTAAGCAGAAGAGAAAATGTTTATAGAGCTGAAAAAGAAGCAAACGCATCTTTTACACAATTTCTTTATCTACAGCTGCCTCACAAGTGACTGCTATTTTTTTCTTTGTAACCATAGCAATACATTTATTCACATTACTATTAGGACCCTCTGAATAGAGTTCTGTTTCTTTTTGATGGTAAGAAAAGCGCAGAATGCAGCACTAGTCTTGCCATCAAAATTAAACTTTGACGAAATAACGACAAATGTTATTTTAAGTTAATAGGGTACAATCGAGTGCTCCAATTTTTATTAATTCGTGGATGCCACTGTCAATAAATCCTTTGTTAAATATATGTCCATAACCATTATATAATTGTGCGGGATGAACTGTGTCAGATTCCATGCATAGGAATAAAATATCCTGTGAAATAATACATTCTGAATTTTCTCTTTACAATCCTGAGCAATATTAATTTTTTTTTTCACATTTTTTTCCAGTGGGAAAAATTACAGATGACCAAAAGTGAAAGAAGAAAAATAGTCTGTTCTGTAACTTTTCACATAATTGCCATTACATGTGTAGTTTGGTCTCTATATGTGCTCATTGACCGGACGGCGGAGGAAATCAGGCAAGGGAGTGACAATGGTAAGATATATATCTATTTAATTTGTGATCTTTTTTTATAAATTTACTAAAAAGTATGAGCAGTCTATCAGAATTTGAGAAAACCAGGGGATTACATGTTGTGTGCCTGATTTCTTAAGTGTTCCTAGCATGCTGTTTAACAGAGCCACACTCTGCTTCCTGTTCAGGGTGTGGGCAGGTCTACAGCAGTGATAGGCATATTAGCGCTGCTATTCTTAGCTGATCCTGTTACAGGGAGGTTATTACTGGAGGTTTCTAAACAGCAGTACACAAGGATACAGAGCTCTAAAGGATTAAAGTTTTTCATTAAGTAATGTAAACTATCTCTGTCTGGCAGGTAAGAAATAGCAGGGAGTGACATCACCATACTGGCCATTGCAATTAGAGTAGATGTATGTGGTCGGTAACTAGGGAAGCTTGTGTGCAGAAGCAGGAGATAAGATCTGCTCCTAACTCTAAAGAGATGCAAAATCAGAAAAGCAATGTGTTTGGTTATAGTCTTTATGCCCCCTTCAGGCACTTTTTATCTCTACCTGAAAAGGTGTCGTCTGAATGGTGTCGAATTTCTATTGTGTGCCATTTTGTAAGTTCCTGCATCCTACATTATTGATTAACCTCATTTAATGTGCTGAATGTATTTATGGCAGTTTCTGGTGTATTTAGGTAATTTAGTTAGACTGAGGTTTGATACACTGATCTTAATGCAAAGCAAGACGAAAAAATGCACACCTATTAATGAATCTGGGGCACCTTTTAACTGAGCCATACCTTGAAATCTATGCCACTATGGTTAGGTTCACACATTATGTTACTGCATGCATTTTTCAATTGCTGCAGAAACGTTAAAAAACAACAAAAATGCATGCTTTTTTTTAAATGCAATTGGTTTTGTAATAACTATGATTTGAAACAGGTGACATGTGAGTTCATTATAAAACGCATGCATTTTTGTAATCATTTGAGTTATTGATACAGTTTAAAAAATTATACAAAAACTCAATGTATTAATCTACCTTTTTTAGCAGCACAAGTAGCGCAAAATGGAAAAAGGTTGCAATTTTTTGTGCCAACATTTACAACTTTTTTTCACCTGAAATCTGTTGCAAAGTCTTGATAAATTCCCCCATAGTCTTTTGGGAAAACTCCATATTTATGAAGCCCTGCATCACTTCTTCTGACACTGTCCACTGTAATGGAAAAAGGCAGCTTTAGAGTTGCACCAATAAGCTCTGCTCCCGATGTTGCTTTTAGCGTGCACGCCATTCAGCCACAGGGCTGATGTGTATTCCATAATTTATTCACTACCGCTAATATGAAGTCATGCATTAGTGTTAGGATTCACAAAACACAAGGGATGCAATCTGAAAGCATGTGTATGCATAGGTTAAACTGGGTTGAACTAACAGCACTAATTGTAAGAGATACACGGTAGCATCACCAGGAAATTTTAATTTCTTTTTGTCAATATTGACTTGAGATGAACTCTTGGTTTAATTTATTATATTGGTTCTGATATCACTTTTGTATTTTATTGGATTTTGGGCCCATGTGTAACATTGTAAGCTCTGTATTTTACAAGATGATATCCATAACTTAAATGGTTAAAAAATACAATATGTCATCAATTACTTCAGTGGTAAAAAAAATGTTGATACTTTCATTAAGTTTTTTTCATTGAATGATTTCTCCTCTTATGTATTCTCGGGCCCAAGACACTTTTTAGCTATCTATGTCATAGGCAAGGAGACAGGAGCACCAACATTTTTAATTATTCCTCAGGTTAGGGACTTTAAAAGTCTGCATCAATGCCAACTGGTTCTTTATCAGACAATTTAATATAACCGATTGCTTCACAGTCCTAATAAACTTCACTTTGGTACATGAAATCTGGCAAGCCTAGTTCTGGTCTCAATAAATATTGACTACAGTTTAAAACCATACAGTTAGTAGCACTGCTGTAATGTGTAAGGGGTCTACCTGAAGAGTGGAGTATAAGGAGCCCCCAGGTCTTCATCCTTGAACTTTTATACAAGGGATCTGGTGTTCGCTGAATGAGACTTCCAGGTTGCTACTCTAGGTGAAGTCTCCAATAATAACAGCTGATGTACTCAGATGCAGTGCAGAAGGATCAGGCAACAGTTGTGGTCAAACCAGAAAAAAGTAATGGAAATCATGTCTGTTAAATTTTGACTTTGTACTTCGTTGGTAAATGATTGATTGGTGTCTCTATCCCTATATACCTCTATATATTTCATGAATTTGCACTTTGCTCATATGCACTTTCTGTGGATCATGCATGGGTGATTATTTATGTTCCATATTTGTTTGCATGAATGTGCTTTGGATGATTTGTTGCAGCACGATTTAAAGATGCCATTTGTATACCTATTTATATTAGCACCTCAATTTTAGTATCTTTGCACTATGCACTCTTTATATGATCTTTTTGGTGTTAATTTATTTCTATACACTTTTTTCTGGTATAGATTCTTGCTGGCTGTACTGTTATTTTTTTTTTTATTTGTACATTACTTACTAATCATGATGACTTCCGTGTGACTGTTTGTACTTCTCCATTTCTCATCACCCAATTGTCCATTATGTTTTTATGAATTCTTTAATACATTTATGAATTATTAATTAGTTTTCTACCTTATTACTTTTTTTTGGCTGTGACCTTTTATGATTATTACATGTATGTTGGTTGGTCCAATAAGCCTTATGTTTGCTCTATGTACATTATTATGGGACATTTAGTCAAAAACACAACACAGGCCATACTTACAGCTCAATGGCTGGACTAGACTGAACCCAGTAGGAGGCAACACAGGCCCCTATGCTACTTGGAAAAGATAAACAGGTGAAGGTAATTGCTGAGCAGTAGCTCACACACACCTCCACTAGGGGGACAATTAGATGATAAAAAAAACCTGCACATTGAACTGATACCTGTTTACACCAGTATGCAGAAAAGTCATACCTGGGGAGATTGCACAAATTCAAAAATACAGATAAGACAACCACTCACACACCTTCTATGCATGAGGGGGGTGGTTGCTGGTATTATAATTGCATATACCTTTCAGTCTTTCAGTTCTGTCTAGTCCAGCCATTGCACTGTAAGCATGACCTGTTGTGTTTTTGAATAAATAATGTCCCATTTTTCTGTGATTTATCTGTAAATTGTTAGTGTAGGGACTTGCAAGTAATGAGGAGCCTTGACGGGGCTTGCAAGCTTGTGTATAGTGGCCACTATATCAACTAATACCTCATATTTGATAGTTTTCCAGTATGTCATTTTTTTGTCCAAGAGTACTGGTGAGCAGAGGTTGTCTGTATTTTGTGTTGGACACCTAAAAAGTGCTGGGATGCTCGCCCAATCGAATAGTAGTGTCGTAATAGGCTGTAAGCTAGCATGGTGCACCACACATATTTGCATTAATGGCACCCTTTTGTATCGCCTTATCTATATGCAATTATAATACCAGCAACCACCCCCCTCATGCACAGAAGGTGTGTGAGTAGTTGTCTTATTGGTATTTTTGCATTTGTGCAATCTCCCCATGCATTAGCTGTGGCTTTTCTGCATACTGGTGTGAACAGGTATCAATTCAATGTGCAGATTTTTATCATCTAATTGTCCCCCTAGTGGAGGGGTGTGTGAGCAAGTAGCATAGGGGCCTGTGTTGCCTCCTACTGGGTTCAGTCTAGTCCAGCCATTGAGCTGTATGTATGGCCTGTGTTGTGTTTTTGTACTGAACTGTACTGTGAGATTGTATCATTCCCCTAATTGTGTCTTTTTGGTTAGTTCTTATTCATCATGAAGTTTGCTGTACTATATATGTTTTTATAATTTTTAATAATATTTTATCATTAAATAAAATGTTTATGTTTTTGATATAACTGCCGGCAAATGTCTTTGTGCCCATTTATAGGAGTCCCTGTAAGTCTAAGTTATATGTTTGTATCTCAGGGACTGCCTGTAATTAGTGTTGAGCGATTATTATCAACAAAGTTGAAATCTGCATATTTTTTATGTTTATAGAAATTTTTATATCATGCGATTATTTAGGTTAACATATGTGCTTCATCTATTAAGATCGCGCCATTTTTCCAGCCCCTTCCTGTCATTTGGTGGCCAGCAAAACAGCTTTCAGAATAGAGCAGGGTGAGATAGTGTTGCGCGTCAGACTGGGATGTGTATGGTTGCGATTGGCCCGGAAAAATCACTATGACCTCTTTACTAGAACACCCTTCCTGTTCTGATATTTTTCTCAGCGTCTCATAGAGTAGGACGTGCCCTCATGCCTGTGTCCATCCAGCCAGCGAAATTATACTATTCTTAACCTTGCAGTTAATTAGAATCCAGCAATTTTGTAGTCAGCACAGGTGATAGGTGCCAAAAAATACTTTATTATCGAATACATTACAGATACGTTGTTTTTTTCACTTTGCGCACTACAGCTTTGTCATTGAGGCACTTGCACTTAAATGTGAATACAGCAATTTTGTAGTCATCACAGGTGAATTGAAAGTGTGCCAAAAATACCACTTATTATCCGACATACATTACATGATACATGTTTTTTTCACTTTGGCGCACTACAGCTTTGTTCATTGAGGCACCTTGCACTTAAATGTGAATACAGCAATTTTGTAGTCACCACAGGTGAATTGATAGGTGCCAAAAAATACCTTTTATTATCCGAATACATTACAGATACGTGTTTTTTGCACTTTTGCCCAGTCCAGATTTGTTGATAGAGCCACCTTGCAGTTAAATTTGAATCCAGCAATTGTGTAGTTACCACAGGTGAATTGATAGGTGCCAAAAAATACCTTTTATTATCCGAATACATTACAGATATGTGTTTTTTCACTTTGGCGCACTACAGCTTTGTTCATTGAGGCACCTTGCACTTAAATGTGAATACAGCAATTTTGTAGTCACCACAGGTGAATTGAAAGGTGCCAAAAATACCTTTTATTATCCGAATACATTTCAGATACGTGTTTTTTCACTTTGGCGCAGGCCAGCTTTGTTGATAGATCTACTTTGCAGTTAAATTTGAATACAGCAATTTTGTAGTCACCACAGGTGAATTGATAGGTGCCAAAAATACCTTTTATTATCTGAATACATTACAGATACGTGTTTTTTTCACTTTGGCACAGGCCAGCTTTGTTGATAGATCTACTTTGCAGTTAAATTTGAATACAGCAATTTTGTAGTCACCACAGGTGAATTGAAAGGTGCCAAAAATACCTTTTAATATCCGTATACATTTCAGACAGGTGTTTTTTTCACTTTTGGTCAGTCAAGCTTTGTTGATAGATCTACTTTGCAGTTAAATTTGAATCCAGCAATTTTGTTTTGATTTGAGGGATTTGAGAATAGCTGTGATTTGCCGTCTTTTAATAAGAGACTTTCCAAAACTCTTCCATACCTTCTCAAATTTTTATATTTCTGAACATGGAGCGAAATTCAGGTGGTAAGCGAGCAAAGAGGGGGGTAGGACATGGAGGTAGAGGTACGAGAGAAGGTGCTCCTTCCAGTGCTGGCGACAACACGCATGCCAGCGGATCGTCAGTTGCAGGAGCGTCAGGCCTGTCATCGCTGGGTCCGGGCCCCGTGACTTCAGTAACCAGCGCGTCGCCAATCTGTCCTTTAGTGGTTAATCAACCTGCATCCCCATCTTACCTCCTCGTCCTCCCCTCACGGCCACAAAGTCGTCATCAGCATCATCAGCCTCCTCCCAAAATGAAAGCAGCCCAAATGTCAATCGTGTACCCACCCTGTGGATAAACCTTTTCTGAAGACCCCTTTGATGAAAAAGCGGGTTGGGGGCAGAAGGCATTTTTAAAAAATCAAAAACCAAAAAGGAGATTTTCTCTGCTTTTTACGCCCCGTTATGATCCATCAAGGAGAGAAAGGAAGCCGGTCAATCGGGGAAAAAACCCGGGGGGTCGGCAACCCTTGCAGTCCCCCTTGCTTTACCCACAGTCCTTTGGGTGCAAATGTCGGACGACGAAATCACCCCGTTGATGATGATGATCACATTGCAGATCCAACGTGGGCTTTTTAGCAGAATTTGCTTGCGAGCGCTTCATCACTGGGGCGAGGAGGAAAACGATGGGGGAGTGTCAGTCTGTTCCGCTTCAAAAAGGGAGGGGCGGTGCAGAATCCGCTGATATATTCCGCCACCCCGGTCAGCGCAAACCCCCCTCCTCCACGCCGTCAAAAAGGGCCAGGGCCTCTCAAGCCTGGGCCTTCTTTAGCAGTCTTGATTACCCGCGATGTCATATGCCGCCTTTGCCATAAACCTAAGTAGAGGCAAGAACCTTAGGGGGTTTAACCACCACCAACAGTCTAGTCCAGCAGGAATGCATGGTAAAAAAGGGAGCCAACATTGGCCAAAAAAGGCCAGACCGCCCCCGGCCCCCCAACCCCACTGTCACACCCCTGTCTCCGCCTCCTCCTCCCCCGCCCCCCCAAAGCTTTCCTCGTGCAAATGCTCTCAGAGTATGATCAGGTCACCCCCCTTTCGTCCCCACCGGCCCAGTACCACTACACCCCCAGAGACTGAGAGGGGCGAATTTTTCCCAAAAAAATTGTTTTTTCATTTTCCCCGAATTTCTCGGCAAAAAATAAGTTTTTCCCAAATTATTCGGGATGAATCACAAAAAAAAACAGCTTTTTCCAGGCTGCCAGGCCTGCGGGTTGTAAACGTTGTGCCATGCTTAAATACCGAGGGATTTGGGTTTTGGTCTCAAAAAATGTTGTTTTTTATATACACCACATGACTGCCCCGCTCTTAGAATCGCTTCAGTATAAAATTCCGGGCATTTTAGAGGGCAAAACTGACCAAAAAACTGAAGCGGGATGTTGCCTGATAAAAGTCATGCCAGAGAAAGCTTGAAAAAACAAGCTGAGGAGCGAGTTTGGCAACTTAGTGACAGAGTGTGGGAGGTGACGGCGGCAGCCCACAGCAGCAGAGGTCATGACATGGCACAATGACATTTTGGAGGTGGCCAAAACAGGAATAGGCCCCACAGAGTGGCACAATTGACACAGTGTGGCAGTCCACGGCAGCATCAGCATTGAGGTCTGACAGTGGCACAACATGACAGAGTGTATAGGTCAACGGCAATCAGCCCAGCAGCAGCATGAGTCAGACAGTGGCACAATGACAGTTTGTAGGCTCACAGCAGCAGCCACAGCAGCACATGAGTCAGACAGTGGCACAATGACACAGTGTGTAGGTCACGGCAGGCACTACACATCAGCATGAGGTCAGACAGTGTCACAATGACACAGTGTGTAGTGTCACGCAGCAGCACATCAGCAGCATGAGTCAACAATGCACAATCACATCGGAGGTGGCAAAAACAGGAGTAGCCACAGAGTGGGACAATGACACAGTGTGTAGGTCACGGCAGCAGCCACAGACAGAAGCATGAGGTCAGAACAGTGGCACGAATGGACATTCCTGTAGGTGCAAAAACAGGAGTAGGCCACAAGTGGGACAAAGACACAGTGAGGTCACTCACAGCCACAGCAGCACAAGAGGTCAGGACAGTGAGTTGCCAGATTGACACAGTTTGGAGGTCATGCAGAGCCAAAGCAGCAGCATGAGGTCAACAGTGGCACATTGACACAGGTGTGGAGGTCACGCCAGGAACCACAGCATCAGCATGAGGTCGAGCAGTGGCACAATCACATTCTGAGGTGGCAAAAACAGGAGTATGCCGATAGAGTGGGATCAATGACACAGTTGTGGAGGTCACGGCAAGCAGCCGACAGCAGCAGCATAGTCATCAGAGCACAATGACACATTGTGGAGTCACGGCAGCAGCCTAGCAGCAGAGCATGAGGTCAGACAGTGGCACAATACATTCTGAAGGTGCAAAAACAGGATAGCCACAGAGTGGACAATGACACAGTGTGGAGGTCACGGCAGCAGCCACCAGCAGCACATGAGGTCAGACAGTGGCACAATACACAGTGTGAGAGGTCACGGCAGCAGCACTGACACGCACCCCCCCCCCGGCAGCATGAGGTCATGCATGAGCACAATGACATTCTGGAGGAGGCAAAAACATGTGATTAGGCCACAGAGTGGGACAATGAAAAAGTGTGGGTCACCAGCACCCGAGCAGCATGAGGTCAACAGTGGCACAATGACACAGGTGGAGGTCATGGAGCAGCCACACAGAAGCATGGGGTTTCAGACAGTGCACAATGAAAATGGGGAGGTCACGGCAGCAGCCCCAAAAGCATGAGGTCACGGGGCAAAAATGACATTTGGAGTGGAAAAAACAGAGTAGGCCAAAGTGGACAAGACACATGGTGGGTCACGCACACCCACAGCAAGCATGGGGTCGGGCAGGGGCACAAACAAAATTTGGGGGGTGGCAAAAACAGGAGTAGGCCAAAAGGGGGCAATACACTTGGGGTCACGGCAGCACCCACAGCAGCAGCAAGGTCGGGGCAGTGGCACAATACTTCTGGTGGCAAAAACGGGGAGAGGCCACAGAAGGGGAAATGACACAGTGTATCACCGCAGCCCCACGCCAGAAAGAGGTCAGACAGTGGCACAATGACACAGTTGGGAGTCACGGAAAGCACCACAGCAGCAGAATGAGGCGGGGCAGGGGCAAATGACTTCGGGAGGGGGAAAAAACGGGAGTACCCACAGAGTGGGAAAATGACACAGGGGGGGTCACGGCAGCACCACAGCAGCAGCATAAAGTCAGACAGGGGCACAATGACAGGTGTGGAGGGGGGTGGCAATACCAGTCCCTGGTAAAGATGGGGGGGTGGCAATGGGAAACTGTCAGAAATTTGGTGGCACAGGCGGGGGGCGGCAAAATAGGGCTGGGGCAGTATTTGAACCAGACTCATTTCTCACATTTTTTGGGTGAGGCGCATGGCGAGTAGTCGACCCCTAAGGCTTTGGGTGTTGGAAATCCTGGCCGATCCAAAATGATTCATTTTTGAAAAAGGGTCAGTCGTTCCACATTTCCCTGAAAAAGGGGGGTTTTCTCCTTGGGAAAACGATGGCCCCGCCGACTGAACCCCCCGCTCTGATGCCACACTATTGGCCGGCGGGAAACAGTTTTTTCCCCGGGAAACTCGGAAATTTTGCGGCCACACTTTTGGTTTGGCCCCCCAGTAGTCCAGCGGATCT
>JAODAL010014555.1:0-87036 GCA_025379985.1 Phyllomedusa bahiana | reverse complement strand
TTTAACACCCCAACAGGAGAGGAGACAGATCCTCTATACTACATGACACAGGAGAGCCGACATATCCTCTATACCACGTCACACAGAAGAGTCAACTGTTCCTTTATACTACACCACACAGAAGAATCGACCGTTCCTCTATACTGCACCACACATGAGAGCTGACAGATCCTCTATACTACACCACACAGGAGAGGAGACATATCCTCTATACTACACCACACAGGAGAGCTGACATATCCTCTATACTACACCACACAGGAGAGGCGACAGCTCCTCTATACCGCGCCACACGGGAGAGCCGACAACTCCTCCATACCACGCAACACAGGAGAGCTGACAGATTCTATATAAGTAATTTTGTCTGTCCGTTGACTTGCACCTTGTCAGTGTTATCCAGTCTTCTGGCACAATCATCGGACAGAAACCATTAAAAATAGTGTGGGGATCACATCTGCCCTCACCGCCAGTAAAATGTTGGTGTCTGTGGTAAGACATTTTCAATAATCCCGGATGTGAGACTTTTACTGTATTCTTATTGTGGAGAGGTTTTTTTTTTTAATTATTATTCCTTATCTGAAATTAAAAGTATTACAAAACGCATTCTATTAAACCTTACATTTCATTAGATGTTACTGCAACTGCTCTGATTCGAAGCCTCTTAATTGACTGCAATAACAACGATGATGAAGACCTTTTATATACTGTAATTAGAAGAGTGCTGTCTAGATGTCCGCTCTGTGCTGGCACTGAGCAGCTGTATTGCCGCGCTCACCCCATGAGAGCTCACCACCGCTACAATAAAAACTTCATTTCAATAATCAGGCGGCGAGGGGAGAGCGAATCTGAGGAACGTTCCTGGGTAATGTTCGTACCATACTCAAAATCAAATGGTGCTTTTATCACTCCCATAGAGTTTCGGTGGAGTGTACAAGTGAGCAATGAGGAATTGGTGGCTCCGGACCCTTCCATAGTTAGTACGGTTGAAAAAAGACACGTGTCCATCAATTTCAACCAAGAGTGGGGAAAATTTGGGTGAGGGAGAGAGACAAGGACATTAAGCCCAGCCTCACCACTGGTGAATGCCCTGAAACCCACAAGGCAAGAACCAATCTGCTCCAGTGAAGACCCCATCTCTGACCCCAGAACCTCCACCAGCCAGGATCCAGAATGTTACATGGCTACATACGCATTAATATTCTTTGGTTTCAGGTAGTTATCTAAGCCTTTCTTGAAACCCTCACCTGTTCCTGCTGTGTCCAGCTACTCAGGCAGCTATTCCACAGATTTACAGTTCTCACAGTGAAGAACGCCCTTCCCCTCTGGAGATTGAATCCTTTTTTCTCCAGCTGAAGGGAATGTCCACTTGTCTTTTGAGGGGGCTTTACATGAAATAATTTTTCCCCATACTTTTTGTAGGGACCATTTATATAAATTAATCATGTCCCCCCCGAAGCCGTCTTTTCTCAAGACTAAAGTTCAATTCTACTAACCTCTCCTCATAACTAAGATGCTCCATTCCCCTTATAAGTTTGGTTAAAGGAAATCTGTTATATTGAACATACTGTCTGATCTGCGGGCAGCATGTTACTTAGCAGGATAAACTGAGCAGATATATTTATTGTTCTGTAAGGAAATATGCAGCAGAACTTGTACTTGAGTCACTTTAATCTCTGCTTATTCTGGATTAAGGAGTCCAGCAGGCGGTCTTATCAATGATTGACCTCCTACTTCATAGGTGTGCACTGATAAGACCGCCTGCTGGACTCCTTAATCCAAAATAAACAGGGATTTAAATGAATGAAATACACATTCTACTGAATATTTTCAATCAATCTATTCGGCTCCTCCTGCTTTAAAAAAGACTGCATGCGTTAAAGAGAGCATGGTCAGTGCGACGGGTTCCCTGTAGTGCTAATGATATATTTATTGGTGAAAAAACCCTTTTAATTAATTGATACTCTGACAGGAACTGCTTTAAATGTCATGGAGTTTTAGACCATCTCTGGGAACTTGACCTGTGGTGATAATGAGGTCCCCTCACCCCTGTTCATGGAATCGAGGTGGTCAACGGTAGCATGTCGTGGTGGAGAGGTGACAATGCATGTGTGCAGCTCTTTGATGTTCTGGTGCTGAATCAATTTGGTCTGCAAAAAACAGACCTGGATAAAGCAGAAAAAGTTGACACTTTAAGAGGGTTCTTTTGAGATTTTTTGAAAAAAAATAATATAGACCGGGGATATTATGTGAAAAGAAAAAAAAAAGAAAAAAAACCTTAAAGGGGTTTTCCTATACAGGCAGTCCTCGACTTACACCGCTCCAACTTACATCTGTCCCCTAGTTACAAACGGAGATTTATGGGGCATGCTGGCACTTGTAGTTCCCTGTTCCACAGCAGATAGTGAAAAAACAAAAACTGGTCAGCACATCCATTTTGAAGAATAGACGTATAGGTGCACATCTGTGGCAGTCAGAAGCTATGCAAACACAATACAATATCAGTAGCACTCTATAGGCACTAAAAATGGTAAAAAAAAAACATAAGAATTTTTTTTGGGAAAAGCATTTCTGCTACTGTGGAATATATGAAAATTTTGAGGTTCTTAGTGTACATTTTTGATCAAAACTGTAAATGCCCACCTACTGCAGCAAGGTGACCCCAATTCAGGTGGGAACCTACGCTACATGCTACCTCTCTTGGTGTCTGTTCAGACCTCCACATTTCAGGGTTAGAAAGTTAAAGCTATAAACCTGATCTGATTAAAAAGCCCATGCAGGTGGGTGTAGTGCATAAACCAAGATGGGAGCAGCCACAATACAATAGTAGCAGATAGTAGCTGTGGAACGACGAGTTTCAGCAGGCCATGGCAACACATGAGGTGAAAAATGAGGTAAAATCTTCTTAACAGAGGCACAGACATGTAAAAACCCTTCCTTGCACTACCCAAAACGGAAAGAAAAACCTTTCGTGCCAGAGTTACATTTAGTACATATACCTGATCCGACTTGCATACAAATTCAACTTAAGAACAAACCTACAATCCCTATCCCGTTCCTAACCGGGGACTGCCTGTATTTCCTATAAGTTCAGCTCGGTACAGGGCCATGGCCATGTTCCTGCAGTTCTCCTTGGTCACTTGGTTGATTATATCCAGAACTCCCATGTAAAAAAGATATGGGAGAGCTGTGTAAGTGCGTCCATTTCCCTGTTTTCTGAAGCCGGCTCTTTTGGGGGTCACGGGCCGACCAGAGACTGAAAATAACAAGTTGGGAAAAACCCTTTAACTTGCTGTTCTAGGGGCCCTGCAGCACCAGTGTTTCCTGCTGGTCCCCAATCAATGATGGTCCATTCATTGCTCATAGGATGCCGTAGTCTATCCTGGTGGTTTTTTCTGGCACGTGCGCCGGGTGCCCACTGATGGACTGCGGCGCCGCGTGACCACTGATGGACTGCGGCGCCGCGTGACCACTGATGGACTGCGGCGTCGCGTGACCACTGATGGACTGCGGCGTCGCGTGACCACTGATGGACTGCGGCGTCGCGTGACCACTGATGGACTGCGGCGCCGCGTGACCACTGATGGACTGCGGCGCCGCGTGAATGGTAGATGTAAGGTCATTGGTAGAGAACATAGGAGCTGCGGTGCTTGAAAGGTTGTAGCTTCAGAGATGAGTTTTGAAGCTAGTGTAGTAATTTTCTACAATTTTGGGCAGCCCTTCACAGTCCTAGCTATTAAAAGAAATGGGAAGGAAGAGGTGGCTTTTCATCCAAAGTTTACTTCTATTGAAATCAATGGGAAAGGGATAAAGGGATATCGCCATGGGAGCTCTGAGAGCTATTGGTTTACTGAAATCTAGTTCAGGAAAGTAGATTTCACAGGGCTCAGCTTCGCTTCTCCATCATGTAACCATGTACAGTATATCGCAGAGCTCAGCTTCTCTCCTCTATCATATAACCCTATATATCGCAGAGCTCAGCTTCTCTCCTCTTTCACATGACCCTATATATCACAGGGCTCAGCTCCTCTCCTCTATCATATATAACCCTATATATCACAGAGCTCAGCTTCTCTCCTCTTTCACATGACCCTATATATCACAGGGCTCAGCTTCTCTCCTCTGTCATATAACCCTATACATCACAGAGCTCAGCCTCTCTTCTTGTATCATATAACCCTATATATCACAGAGCTCAGCCTCTCTTCTTGTATCATATAACCCTATATATCACAGAGCTCAGCCTCTCTTCTTGTATCATATAACCCTATATATCACAGAGGTCAGCTCCTCTCCTCTATCATATAACCCTATATATCACAGAATCAAGCTTCTCTTTCCTCTATCATATAACCCTATATATCACAGAGCTCAGCCTCTCTTCTTGTATCATATAACCCTATATATCACAGAGCTCAGCCTCTCTTCCTGTATCATATAACCCTATATATCACAGAGCTCAGCCTCTCTTCCTGTATCATATAACCCTATATATCACAGAGCTCAGCCTCTCTTCCTGTATCATATACAGGCAGTCCCCAGGTTACAAACGGGATAGGGACTGTAGGTTTGTTCTTGAGTTGAAATTGTATGTAAGTCGGAACAGGTATATTTCTTAAATGTAATTCCAGCAAAAACATTGTCTTTTAGATTTGGATAGTACAGGGAACAGTTTTTACATTTGTTTTGCTGTCTGTGCCCTTTTTTTTTATAAGATTTCACCTAACTTTCTGTCGCTCATGTGCAGCTGTGGCATGCTGGCACTTGGTTATCATGGGGCGTGACTCAGTGTTAAATGTCAGCCACGCCCCATAAGTCTTCGTTTGTAACTAGGAGACGTATGTAAGTCAGAACGATGTAAGTCGGGGACTGCCTGTAACCCTATATATCACAGAGCTCAGCCCCTCTCCTCTATCATATAACCCTATATCATAGTTGCCAACTTTTGAAAACGGAAAAGCAGGAGATTAAAGAGGGCGGCGCGCTACGCCCATCTTTTTTGTGTGACACGCCCCTTCAAAAAGCCACACCCCACTCCGCCTAACTGCATAATGGCTTTGGAAGAAAGCCAGGTAGATGCCCTTATAGCCAGGTCGTAGCCCCCCCCTAACCCGTTAGTGCCCCTTACAGGCAGGTAGATGCCCCCTTGTAGTCAGGTAGTTGCCCCCTTTAGAAGCCAGGTAGTTGCCCCCTTTGTAGTCAGGTAGTTGCCCCCTTTGTTAGCCAGGTAGTTGCCCCCTTTAGTAGTCAGGTAGGTAGTTGCCCCCTTTAGAAGCCAGGTAGGTAGTTGCCCCCTTTAGTAGCCAGGTAGGTAGTTGCCCCCTTTTGTAGCCAGGTAGGTAGTTGCCCCCTTTAGAAGCCAGGTAGGTAGTTGCCCCCTCTAGTAGCCAGGTAGGTAGTTGCCCCCTCTAGTAGCCAGGTAGGTAGTTGCCCCCTTTAGAAGCCAGGTAGGTAGTTGCCCCCTTTAGTAGCCAAGTAGTGCCCCCTTTAGTAGCCAAGTAGTGCCCCCTTTAGTAGCCAGGTAGGTAGTTGCCCCCTTTAGTAGCCAATTAGGTAGTTGCCCCCTTTAGTAGCCCGTTAGGTCGTTGCCCCGTTTAGTAGCCGGGTAGGTAGTTGCCCCTTTAGTAGCCAGGTAGGTACTTCCCCCCTTTAGTAGCCAGGTAGGTACTTCTCCCCATTAGTAGCCAGGTAGTGCCCCCCTTTAGTAGCCAGGAAGGTAGTTGCCCCTTTAGAAGCCTGTTAGTGCCCCCTTTAGTAGCCAGGTAGTAGTTGCCCCTTTAGAATCCAGGTAGGTATTTGCCCCCCTTTAGAAGCCAGGTAGTGCCCCTTTAGAAGCCAGGTAGTGCCCCCTTTAGTAGCCAGGTAGGTAGTTGCCCCCTTTAGAAGCCAGGTAGGTAGTTGCCCCCTTTAGTAGCCAGGTAGGTAGTTGCCCCCTTTAGTAGCCAGGTAGGTAGTTGCCCCCTTTAGAAGCCAGGTAGGTAGTTGCCCCCTTTAGAAGCCAGGTAGGTAGTTGCCACCTTTAGAAGCCAGGTAGGTAGTTGCCACCTTTAGAAGCCAGGTAGTGCCCCCTGTAGAAGCCAGGTAGGTAGTTGCCCCCTTTAGTAGCCAGGTAGAGCCCCCCATGTAGCTAATAAAAATAAAATAATAAAATCCACTTACCTCACCAGACTCCTGCAGCTCCGGACATCTCCGATCTCCTCAGCGACGCAGGGGAAGTGAGTGCAGAGGTGCGTCACTCCCCCTGCGCCGCTGACCTGTATGTACGGCGCACACCGCGCTGTACATACAGCGGGAGGAGGGAGCGATGCCTCCTCCCTGCACAGCGAGACTCCGGGCGGGTGCTGCGGCCGCTTCACCCGCCTGTAGGAGCGGCCCGGCGGCGCACGAGTAGCGCACTAGCGCTACTCTTGCACCGCGGTAATTTAAAGAACACCTGTTGGCGGCGGGAGGAATGCCAACTCTGCCGGGAGGGCGGGGGGGGGACCCCAATTAGGGGGACCCCCCGCCAAAAGCGGGAGAGTTGGCATGTATGCCTATATATCACAGAGCTCAGCCCCTCTCCCGTATCATATAACCCTATATATCACAGAGCTCAGCTCCTCTCCTCTGTCATATATCCCTGTATATCCCAGAGCTCAGCTCCTCTCCTCTTTCATATAATCCTATATATCACAGAGCTCAGCTCCTCTCCTCTATCATCTAACCCTATATGTCACAGGGCTCAGCACCTCTCCTCTATCATATAACCCTATATATCACAGAGCTCAGCTTCTCTCCTCTATCATATAACCCTATATATCACAGAGCTCAGCTCCTCTCCTCTATCATATAACCCTATATATCACAGAGCTCAGCTTCTCTCCTCTATCATATAACCCTATATATCACAGAGCTCAGCTCCTCTTCTCTATCATATCCTGCTCTGAGAAAGGTTAGCATAAATCATTTAACAGCTTCGCCCCAAGGACAAGGGTGCTGCTGTTTCTAAATGCAAAATAATAACCTGGGCTCGTTAATTTGATCTAATTAAACTATTTCAGCCCAAACCTACATAAATCTAATAATGGGGCAATTAAGTATATTTTAACGGGAAATAAACCCACTTTACAGGGCGTCATTCGCCGCTTAAACTAACACAAGAGCCATAAGGAATGGTAATAAATGCGCGCGTCCATCATATCTGTTTTCCTCTCCCGTATGTAATAAATTGTGTCCCGGCATTAGTAAACCTGGAGTCTATAAAATTGATTTAAGCTAACTGAATAAGTTAGCGGATTATCTATAATTTGACTCTGAACCAGGCCTTTATTTTATTGGTCTTGGAGAGATAACATTGGAAATGAAATACCAGCCGAGTGATAAATCTGAGCGCCGCTGATTTTCAGAAATTGTCCTTCTAAAAATAGGATTCTCTTTTCTGTCGCTCGGATTTGGCAGGAAAAGATGAGGGAAATGGGCCAAGTACGAACCCGTTTGCTATATCTGTTAGATATAATCTGCTTAATGTACAGTTTGAGATTTGTAGGGTCTATTGCAGGCATTTTTCTATCACACTCATTAGTGTCTCCTAAAGATAAGGATATTTAGACAAAAGACGCTCGGGCTCAGGATTTTTTTATTTTTTTTTTGCATTAATTACCTGCATATTTCCCTTTTATTTTTTTCGCCTTTCCCAAAAATTTTTGGGGGGACGGGGAACTACAAGGGGTCATCCTTCCCCAAAAATTAGCTTCATCTCCGAATTCTTCATTTTCACATGTCCCCCGGGCCCCAATCTTTACCCAGCCTTTGTCAATGGGGGAAATTAATAAGTCTTTTTTAACCAAAGGGGGTCCCAATAGATAACTTTATTTGAACTCTAACTTAAAAGGAATGGGTCCCCCAAAAAATTACTTATTTTTAACTTACTTTTTTAAATTTTTAAAAAAATTTTTTAGAAATTTTTGTTTGTTTTTTTTTAAAATTTTAAAATATACTTTCATTTTTAAATTTTAAAATAATTCCTGCATTTTTTCATTTTGGGGCCACTAAGCCTAATAGTTGTCTGTTATTTCCCTGTTTTTTGGGCCCTTTGTTCAAAAACGGGTTTTTAAAAAGCTACGAAAATTGCGGGAGGTTTTTTCCCCCCCAAAAATTACGGGGGGCTGCCCGTATCCCGCCAAAAATAATGTGCACGTCACTTTTCCCCCCTCAGCGGTTTCCGCCGGGGGGGGGAGAAGAGACGGTTTTCCCAAAAGAAAGTTTTTACTACAGTCCCCTACCTAAAATAACCACAATATGGAGGCCATGAAAAAAAAAAAATAAAAAAAAAAAAATTTATATTTTGCTTTTAGTTTTTTTAGAGATACTTCGGGTACACCAAAGTAGACACCTTTAAAGGGTTTTCTTTAAAAAATGAAATAAATTAAAATTTAATAAAAAATTAAAAAAAAATAATAAAAAAAAAAAAAATTTATATTATTTTTTTTTTTTAAACTGTTGTTTTTTCATTTATATTAGTTTAATTAAAAATTACATACTTTTAGCGCATTTTAAAAAATCAAATAAAAAAACTATATACATTACTGTATATATGCGAAAAAAGGGATGTATATTTTAAAACAATTTCCCGGGAAAGTAATGTGGTGTTTTGTGTGTATAAAATATATATATTTTTATATATTATATTATTTTATTTTTAATATATATATTATATAAAAATTTTATATATAGTTTAAAAGTTTTAAAAAATCAAAAAAAAAAAAACTATATTATATATTATATATATATATACAATTTAGCTTTTAATATATATATAATGCTAAAAGTATGTGTAAAATATAAATATAAAAATTTATGATTTTATATATTTAAAATATATATTTATTATATAATGGTAAAAAATGGGGGTGTGTGTTGGTGTGTTAAAATTTTTTATATATATTATATATTTATAAATAGTATGTATGTAAAAAAATAAAAAAAATGAAAAAAAAAAAACCTATATTTGTGTGTGGTTTTTTTTTTGGGATTCGGGAAAAAAAATTATATAAAAGTTTTGTGGTGTGTGTATGTGTGTGTGTTTGTGTGTGTATGGTATTTTGTATATATTTATATAAAAAAATATTTTTAAAAATTTATAAATATTTATATAAAAAATTTTATATATAGTATTTTTTTATTAGATTCTTTTTGTATTTTTTTCTCCTGTATTCGTTTTTTTTTTTTTTTTGTTTTTTTTTAAGAGACCTGTCCATTTTTCTGACTGGGAAATTTTTAAATATCGTGTTTTTTATGGGCAGTTTGATCTCTAAAAAAATTTGGACCTGGGAAAATTTTTTATCAAACTTGTTGCGTTTCTAAACGTGTAGAAGAAATGAACAGTAAACGGCTATAACTCAGGTGTAACCCAGAGCTATCAGCCAATAGACAAATACCACAGCGTGCTCCAAACCTTACCGTGCTATCTTCAGTTATATGTAAAAAGCTCATACATGTTATGTTTTTTTAATTTTAAGGTCGTTGAGAGAAAGAGGACGGCGGCCGAGATCCGAGAGGAGTTTGAGAGGTTACAAAGGGAGCGGGAAGAGAGGCGGCTTCAACAGCGAACAAACCCCAAGGTAAATTCTCAACGTCTTTGTTTTAAAGGACAAAACTTTACTTCGAACAAAAGGCAAAACTTTATTAAAACATGAAATAAAAGGATAATTTATAAAAAAAAATATTTTGCCTTTTTTTTTTCTTTTTAAATTAAGTTTAACCTATTTTTTTTCTTTGAAAAAAGAAAAAATAGGCAAAACTAGATTTAAAAAGCAAACAGTAGGCAAAATGTTATTTAAAATTCAAAATGGGCAAAAATGTATTTGAGAAGCTAAAAAGCACAATTTTTTTTAAAATATTTTTGCCTTTTGTCCTTGTATATAACATTTTGCCTATTTTTTCTTCAAAACTTTATTTACAAAAAAATAGACAAAACTTTATTTAAAAACAGACACAACTTTATTTAACAAAGAATATCCATAAATTAAATGGTCATGTTAACATGTTAATCACCTTGTTTGTAAGTTGGATCTTGTATGTCCAAGTCAAGATGAAGGTATGCAGCTCTACTTTAAAGGGGTTGTCTCACTACAAGGATTGCTGCTTTTTATGTTAAAGATCTTGCAAAAACAAGTCACTTTGCAATATATGCCCATTAACAGTGTCCTACCTATTCTAAGACATCCCCTCTTGTATGGGCTGCAGCAGCTCCTCAGGTCACAATAGCTACAGACCTGTTCAATCTCTCATGATAGGCTGCCAGCACTGGTTGCTGTAGCTACAGACCTGTTCAATCTCTCACGATAGGCTGCCAGCACTGGTTGCTATAGCTACAGACCTTTTCCATCTCTCCTGATAGGCTGCGCCCGGCACTCGTGTCATTAGATAGCTACAGATCTGGCTTCTACTGCAGCCTAGTAGAAGCCAGTAAACACGCCGCTGAATTCAAAGTGAAACCAAGAAAACAGGACTGAGGTGAGATGAATCCATATAGTGAGACAACCCCTTTAAGTGTAAGGTAGACTTAGGCCAGTGTAGGGCTCTGGGCAATGTAGTCCCGGTGGGTCCTATATTTACCTTGCTGTATGGCATATTATTCTTATAGCTGTGGTCTTAAAGCCATAGTTCTCCGACTTACAATCTCAACTCCGAACATGGTCTGGCAGCTTATAACACTAGTTTATAAATATAAGGATGTAGCATCAAATTCACCAGCACAGAGCTTTATACCTAAAATTAAAATGACGCTCACGCGAATCACTGTACCGGGCCCCATGTAGATAGCGATTGCATCCTTGAAAGATTTAAAGGTGTTTGTAGTCCATTACGAAAGTTTTCTATTATGCCAAACTTGTAATGACCATCAGCAGTTCAACGTAGTGTAAATATATATATATTTCACATCTTATTAAAAACCGTACAATGAAATAATAAGTGTGAACCATGGCAAGATCTCTAATGCGTTTCAAGCCACTGTGGATAGGGACCCATTTGTAAGAAGATTTGAAATTATATATTTTTACACTACACTGTACTGCTGCTGGTCTTTACAATTTTGAGCTGGATACTTTTTTGCTTAATATTTATTTTTTTATTGCTGATATTCCATCTGTATTACGAAGACTTGTTTGTTTTTCGTCTCAGTACGTTGGAAAAAAAAATGTCTGCCTCCCTCCAAGCTCGTAGGAAAAATTTTGAAAAAAACCCATTGAAAATGTTGTGACCAATCACCAGTCCAACGTAGTGTAAATATATATATTTTTTTTTCGTGTGTGTGTGTGTGGCCCGTGAAAAGTGTGTGGTTTTTCCTTTGTAAAACATCTTAAGTTAAAAAACCGTACAATGGAAATAATTTAAGTGGTGAAACCAAAATGGCAAGAATATCCTAATGTGTTTCCAAAGCCACTTTGTGGATAAGGGGAAACCCTTTGTAAGAAGATGTGAAATTATATATTTTTACCCTACACTGGACTGGTGCAATATCGCTAACACGTTTCAAGCCACTGCAGATATGGACCCATTTGTAAGATGTGAAATTATAATTTTTCCCCTTTCACTGGACTGGTGAAATTTATCGTTAACAACCGTTTCAAGCCACTTCAGATATGGACCCGTTTGTAAGATGTGAAATTATATATTTTTACACTACACTGGACTGGTGCAATATCGCTAACACGTTTCAAGCCACTGCAGATATGAACCCATTTGTAAGAAGATGTGAAATTATATATTTTTACCCTACACTGGACTGGTGCTGTTCTTTACAATTTTGAGCTGGTCACGTTTCCAAAAATTTCTGGCTATTACTTTGCTTAATATTGTTTTTTTATTGCTGATATTCTATCTATATTACAGAGACTTGCTAGTTTGTTTTTCGGCTCAAAACATTAAAAAAAAATGTCCGCCTCCCTCCAAGCTTGTAGAAAACAATTTGGGAAAAAAAAAACATTGAAATTCTCCCCATGGAAGTGTCAGGATCGGAGACGGAGTGGTATACAGCCTCTCCCCTCACCGACGGGGCCTTAATAAATAACACTATGTACGTTTTCACATGCCACATTTTTACTATTACTGTCTCTTTAATTTATTTCAACCGGTATCACGTTTTACGAGGGCGCTCATGGCTTCTCCAGCTAAATATTCTTTATAGTTTAGTCGTATCTGTCTCCGCACTGTTTTCATATGGAAAATATGTTGCAATAACCTATATCGAGAACCCAACAAAGTCGCCTTTCCCCGGCAACGACATCTGTTTACCTCGGCTCA
This sequence comes from Phyllomedusa bahiana, assembly GCA_025379985.1. Lineage (NCBI taxonomy): Eukaryota > Metazoa > Chordata > Amphibia > Anura > Hylidae > Phyllomedusa > Phyllomedusa bahiana. Next base: position 74,754 of record JAODAL010014555.1, on the reverse strand, counting down.
GAGACTCGCCACGGAGGGTTGTGCACTACCTGTTTTATTACGGCGTCACAAATCAAAGAACTGTAGGTTATAACTCAGCCACTGTCTGATCCGCAGCTAATTATACCCCGTGCGGAGCGCGATGCCGGCAGCTCACCGAAGATCCTCATTAAGACCCTCTTCACTCTCTCCTCATTGTCAATAGTCATTAATTATCTTTTTTTTTTTTTTTTGTACAATTTTGCTCTTCTGTCAGAATCCGAGATCTGATGACTTGAATTGCCCTGCTCACAGGCATCTCTGCTGTACGAGTGAATCAAGGGCCCTCTCATCCTCCGCCTGGTAATATATTACACCCCCGCCGCTCTCGTAGAGCGATGAACGGTTTTTTTTTTCTTTTAAGTCAATCACAGCTTTTTAATTTCATTAACAATAAAAGCTGATACTTGAGTCATAAAACTGTAAATTGAAATCTATAGTCATCCGTGTCGTGCAAACGATACTTTCCATTCCTTTACGAGAAACTAGGGAAAATGTACGCCGAGCCGGATGGGCGACGCCTTAGAACGGAGCAATCTGTCTGCCTTTAACCCTTTGCTGCTCTGGAATGCAAAAAAGTTCTGCAGTATCGGGCAGCACCCAGTGAATTGCACCCATGTTTTCAGAAGCCCCATTGTGGTGCATGGGGCACCGAAACAGCCAAAAGTCGACATTGACTGCTTGCCCTACCCCTCATGCCCCACCTATAAAACCGTTTGAAACAAACCCCGGGGCCCAAAGGGGTCACCGCCAGCCCCATACTATAAGTGTATAGGAGTAATGGGGCCTTAGACAACTTTTCCTCACTTGTTTGTAACATTTTTGGGGAAAGGTAGAGCCTTGTGTATATTCACACAGAATATAAGGGGTTTTCTCACTATGCTGTTTCACTGAGTCGCAAGTAGTTTTACACTCACTTTCCTCAGGCTGTGGGTGATTCTGTAGCAGTCATCAACATATTTGGCTTCTCTGTAAGTAGCCCAGCTGTTACATTGTCACCTGGAACGGCCATAGTCAAGGTAGAGCCTTGAGTATGCTCTCACAGAATATAATTAAGGGTTGAAGGGGTTTTCTCACTATGCTGTTTCATTGAGTTTTGCACTCACTCTCTTCAGGCTGTGAGTGGTTCTGTAGCAGTGATTAGCATATTTTGCTTCTCTTTGAGTAGCCGAGCTGTTACACTGACAAATGCTGGAGATGTTATCTCTTCAGTAAACAAAATGTGTTGTGAAGGCTGAAAACAATGGCTCATCTGTAATCAGTAAATTACACCCATGTTTTCAGAGCGTTGTGGTGTCAGTCACCTGGAACATCTGTAGTCAACATTGTTCTGCTCCTACATCTGCCATTTTAACCATTTACCCCGAGGCCTGAAAGGGTCACTACCATCCCCATACGTTGGGCCACATGTATGAACCTGTTTAGGTCTAAAACTTACTTTTTTGCCCATAGTAACCTATGGGCAAAAGAGTGAGTTTTAGACCTAAACAGGTTCATACATGCGGCCCTTTAAGTGTATATGGGTAATGAACCTTATGACAACTTTTCCCCCACATTATTTTTGTGGAAAGGTAGAGCCTTGAGTATGTTCACACATAATATAACTAAGGCTTGAAGGGGTTTTCTCACTATGCTGTTTCCCTCAGTTGCAAGTAGTTTTACACTCGCTCTCCTCAAGCTGTGGTTGGTTCTATAGCAGTGATTAACATTTTAAGCTTCTCTGTAAGTATCTGAACAGTTAGACTGACAAATGCAGGAGATGTTATCTCTTCATTAAACAAAAGGTACATGTGCTTTCAGGACTGAAAACAATGGCTTATCTGTAATCAGTAAATTGCACCCATGTTTTCAGAGCATTGTGGTGTCGGTCACCTGGAATGGCCATAGTCAACCTTGACCTGCTGCTACATCTGCCATCATAACCGTTGACCCTGGGGTTCAAAGGGGTCACCGCCAGCCCCATACTATAAGTGTATAGAAGTAATGGACCTTATGACAACTTTTCCCTCACTTGTTTGCTAACATTTTTGTGGAAAGGTAGAGCCTTGTGTATGTTCACACAGAATATAAGGGGTTTTCTCACTATGCTGTTTCACTGAGTCGCAAGTAGTTTTACACTCACTTTCCTCAGGCTGTGGGTGATTCTGTAGCAGTGATTATCATATTTAGCTTCTCTGTAAGTAGCCCAACTGTTACATTGTCACCTGGAATGGCCATAGTCAAGGTAGAGCCTTGTGTATGTTCACACAGAATATAACTAAGGGTTGAAGGGGTTTTTTCACTATGCTGTTTCACTGAGTTTTACGCTCACTCTCCTCAGGCTGTGGGTGGTTTTGTAGCAGTGATTAGCATATTTAACTTCTCTGTAAGTAGATGAGTTGTTACAATGACAAATGCAGGAGATGTTATCTCTTCAGTACACAAAAGGAACATGTGCTGTGAGGACTGAAAACAATGGCTTATCTGTAATCGGTAAATTACACCCATGTTTTCAGAGCATCGTGGTGTCAGTCACTGGAACGGCCATAGAACATTGACCTGCTGCTACATCTGCCATCATAACCATTGACCCCGGGGCCCAAAAGGGTCACTGCCATCCCCATACTATAAGTGTATATTGGTAATGAACCTCATGACAACTTTTCCCTCACTTGTTTTCTAGCATTATTTTTGTGGAAAGGTAGAGCCTTGTTTATGTTCACACAGAATATAACTAAGGCTTGAAGGGGTTTTCTCACTATGCTGTTTCACTGAGTCGCAAGTAGTTTTTCACTCCCTTTCCTCAGGCTGTGGGTGATACTGTAGCAGTGATCAACATATTTAGCTTCTCTGTAAGTAGCCCAGCTGTTACATTGACAAATGCAGGAGATGTTATCTCTTCAGTAAACAAAAGGTACATGTGCTGTGAGGACTGAAAACAATGGCTTATCTGTAATCTTGTTAGAGATAATTAGTTTGATCTGGACTGAGTTGTCTGTCCATGGTGGCATCACTCCATGCTCTCTGCTCCCTCAGCTAATTACATAACAAAGTTATGGTTAGGCGACCAGGTAACTATAGAAACCTGTGTGCACTCAAGAGCACATAAAATATCTCTTGTCTCATGACTTAAAGCGGCTGTCTCACTTCATGGATCCATCTTGATGCAGCCCATACAAGATGGGATATCTCAGAATAGGAAGGACACTGTAAATGGACATATATTGCTAAGTGACTTTAAAAAGCATTCCTTGTAGCGACACAGCCCATGTAAATTGGGTGTATCACTACAATAAACGGTCTTCAGAATAAGGGGACAGTGAAAACAAGTAACTGCAATTAGATGTCATTAGCAAAGCTGTCTTTTATTCACAGTTTTCCTTATCTTCTGTTTACACTGATATCCAGTGCTGGTCGGATTCCTCCTCCTTGCATTTCACTAGCTGAGAGCTCATTTACATTCTGTCAGGCCCCCGGTCGGCCGTATTCACGGAGCTTGCATTCCTGCCTTTCACTCAAAGTATGGGACTGGTACATTTTCACTCTGCACAGCAAGAAGAAACAGAATAACACTGCAGGGCTTCTATAATCAGGAAACAGCACAGGTGTGTGTTGATCCCTGCCTCTCCTGCATAGAAGGGAGATCTGTGCCGTTCATAGAAAGCTGGATTCAACTGTAACAAATCTCCAGCTGTGAGAGGAGGAGAGATTAGTGCTCAGTCTAGATTGAATGCAGCCTGTGGTATGTATACAGCTCTTACAAAATAAGACTGATAGGGAGAGGCACAGTGACATGTGGACTCAGAGAGTGGGGCGGGGGGAGGAACGGGAGCCAGCATGAACAGTGAAGGGGGGATGATGTCACCCAGCTGGGAGGGGAAGAAACGCCCCTGCATTTCTAGAGTTGAGAAGAGGAGAGCAGTATGAATCAGCCGAACTAAAGAAGCAATACATCCCCTTTAAGTGAAATCTATTTACCAATGTATTAAGAAAAAGTCTTGAATGACTTATCCCTTCATATTGAAATCTAACCATTGTAGTGATAAAACCCCTTTAAAGTATGTTCCCTCTATGGAGTTTGAAATCGATGGGGTGTGGTATTAAAGTCTATCTCGGGAACAGGCCCCAAAAGCGCCTGCTCAGAATAGAGAGCTGGTCGCTCTTCCATGTGACTCTCCTTTATGTTCTATGGGAGTTCTGAGTACAACCCAACATTCCGCTGCCCTGTACTGGAAACTCCCATAGATCAGAATGGAGAGTCACGTGCGAGCACAAACAGCTCTCTATTTTGAACACTTTTGGGGGTCTGTTCCTTAATTAGGTGCAGGGCCCAGAGGTTGGACCTGCACCTGTCAGACCTTTATGGCGTATCCTATCAATAGGCCAGCAAAATCCATGGTGGGAACATCTCTTCAAAGACATCTCCATATAACCTAGTGATGGTGTATTATTAAGATTGGTGGAGGTCTCGCCTCTAGGATCCCATGGATCATACGCATAAAGGGGCTGCAGTCCTTGTGTAGTTGTGCTCCCATTTACTGTTTTTTTTCCTATACAACAACGTTATGGGCCCCCTATCTGCAGTTGGCCCTATTCATGGAATTAGCGCTGGCTACTGAACCCTCTCCAGTCAGGGCCGGGACTGCCGCTGTGTTGGAGACACTGAAAAGGGGAGACACAGCACTGCCACCCCTTCATTCTCAAGATCCTTAAAGGGGTTGTCTCATATCAACATTTCATAGGATGCATGAATGAAATAATGCTGCTTTGTTCTGTCACTTCCTGGTCGAGCTGTCTGTAATTAGCATATGAGCTCCGTGTATTCAGACTTCTCTGTTTATTATGTTTATTAGTCTAGATTATTTAAATTACCTTCTACCAGGACAGGAGAAGCTTCTGAGCTAATGTAAACAGTAGAGTAATTACTGTCTTTTGTCTGAAAGAACAGATAACACACAAGCTCTCACACTGCAGCCCATGACCTGTGTGATGACATCTCTCCCTGCTATCACATAGAAGAAACAGCAGGGGAGAAGGAGTACACAGGTTGGTCACTTGGGAAACCGGAGAGCACAGAAGGTGATAAAATCATTTGTAGCTCCTTAACAAGACAAGATGAACAAAGCAGTATATTTCGAAAAACGTCTTCATTTAGTGTTCCCTACATATTGAAAGCTATTCTTTGTAGCGAGACAACCCCTTTAAGGTCCCAGAGGTGAGACCTCTATTGATGCTAGCGATACGCCAAGATTCAAAGCTGGCCCCCCTGTTGTGACCATGCATCCTCTATGACCACAGCAGTGCAGTTGTCTGCAGCTCTGTTCACAGTTACATTTTTGACATCAGAACTTTTCTTGCCACTATTCTATCTGAAACCTGATGGACCCCGGTATAGCTGAGTGTTCTCCATCAAAGTAATGCTAGAAAGCCGTATATTGTGCAGACCTTGTCTAGACTGATCCAGCATAGATCTGTTGAAACCATTATGCACAGAAGCCATTGCACTAGTACAAGCACAGCCTGGTTTCTAAAACCTACAACTTTAAGAGTGATCCAGTTCAGGACACCCATTTCCATACGTACTATTAGCAAATTCTAAACTACAGAGGGGTCCATTGTTTAGGATCCTGATCTCCTCTTGGCCAGAATGCAGGGTGGTTACAAAGAGCGTATTTTGCTGTGGAGGACCTGTCCTGTCCTGTCCTGCAGATAAACCATTGATATGAATTAGAAGTGTGCAATGCTTTATTTCCCCAGCGGTGGCGCTGCAGAGAAACTTTACACTTGGGGTGTTTTCACACGGTGCATTTTTGTTGCATTTTTTGATGTGGTTTTTCATGCGTTTTTAGTGCAGAAATGTATAGCATTAAAGGGGTTGTCTCACTACGTTGATTCATCTCACCTCAGTCCTGTTTTCTTGGTTTCATTTTGAATTCAGAGGCGTTTACTGGTTTACACTCGGCTGCAGTAGAAGCCAGGTCTGTAGCTATAGCAACCAGTGCTGGGAGCCTATCATGAGAGATCAAACAGGTCTGTAGCTATAGCAACCAGTGCTGGCAGCCTATCATGAGAAATGGAACAGATCTGGAGCTATAGCTGGCAGCCTATCAGGAGAAATAGAACAGGTCTGTAGCTATAGTGACCTGAGGAGCTGCTGCAGCCCATACAAGAGGGGATATCTAGGAATAGGTAGTACACTGTTAATGGACACATATTACAAAGTGACTTGTTTTTGCAAGATCTTTAACATAAAAAGCAGCAATCCCTGTAGTGAGACAACCCCTTTAATTGCTGTGCCTTTCTGCACAAAAAATGCATCAGAAACACACCGTGTGAAAGCACCCTTGGGGTGTGTTCACACGGATGATTTTGACGCGGTTTTCGAAGCGTTTCCACTCCCAAAACGCCTCCAGTTCATTTTCATTGATTCCTATGTAAAACAGCTTTTGTAGTTCACACACGATGAGGTTTTTCCGCGCTTCTTTGGAAGCTGTTTTGGGCGATGAAAAAGAAGGGTCCTGACGATTCGTGAAGCGTTTTTTAGGTGCGTTTCTCGACGTGTTTTTTAACGTGTTTTTGGAGCGTTTCTCGACGTGTTTGACCTGGCTATTAATTTGTATGGGTGAAAACAGTGTTGAAAACCTCACCCAAAACCTCGTCCAAAAACGCACCGAGAAACGCGTCTAAAACCTCTTCTAAAGAAGTGTGTTTCAGGCGAAGTTTTGATGCTGTTTTGGGTGCTCCGAAAACAGCGTCAACATCAGCCGTGTGAACATACCCTTACTGTCAAGTTTCCCCACTGAGCACAGCTGAGGGGTCATGCCGGAGAGACACTTTGTTGTCAGGTCATTCTCCTAAAAAAGTAGGCATTGTCCAGAGCGCAGACCCCGTTTTAAATCTCGGTTTCATATTAAGCAAGTCCCTTGCATACTCATAGGTAGTTGCTCGAGGGGGCGCCACGAACATCCAATCCTCATGACCGAGGAGGAGGGGGGGTACTTTTTCTCCCTCCAGACACAAGGGGAGACATGTGTGAATGGGTTTTTCACACTTTTCTGGCGTCAAATGCGCCTAAGTGAGCGGCTGCGATGTCTAATGCACCTATTGAATGTGTTAGGCGCATTGGTCGTAAGACTCAACACTTTCTAATGCGCTGAACATGAGGGGGTGTTCTGGGGGCGTCGCATCACACTCATATTATTAGACACAGATACGAATGTGGTTCAGCAAAACTAGGCGCATTACTGCTCGGACAGGCAGACCTATTCCAGTGTGGTGCCTGAGCCTGAGGAGTCGAAGTGGAGATGGATTTGCTGTCAGGGAAAAAAATGTCGAATATTTCTCAACTTCCACCAGTACAATAATAAAAAGTAATTTCTGATAATTATCAAACTATATAAAATTAAATTATTTAAATTTAATAAAAAAATGTATCTTATAAAATTAATTCTAAAAATATATAATATCCCAAAAATCTAAAAATATCTCCAAGAAAATGTATTTAAAATTAATAGAATCTAAAACTTTTACATTAAATAACCCCCTGATGATGATCAGATTTTTTAATTTTTACTGTATTCAATTTATTCTCACCCTTTATTCTACATACAGCAAGAGCCAGCACAGCACAGGTATTGCTGGGATCTGTAGTCCTCCAAGCAGGATCAGTACCATAGTTTCTATTCACTGATATGCTATTCTAATGACTTTTCTCTTATCTCCAGCCTATCTATAGCCTTTATACATGTTTGGCGCGTTACTTATGCGCCCAAGTTCCATAATGCGCCAAACACACAGGCGAGGGGCGGGGAACTTTAGACTCCATTTATGAGCACAAAAACCACTTTCATACATTCAGGCGCATTATACACTGAAAACCAGACTCGACTATTCACTTCGAAGCGCCTTCCTTCGTCCATGTCTCCCAAGGTGGCAAATTTGGTTTCTCTGGGATCGGTTCCTCACCTGCTTCTGCAAAGAGCGGTTCCAATAACAGATGTACGTAGTAACGTGGCAAATATTTCCTAAAACAGACATGTCAGGAAAGCTGCGAGGTGCCCACCAGTGAGGGGCCGCGCCAACTTCACAGCAGATTTGTCATGGATTATCACTTTGGCTTGGCTCCGTCACCACGTCTGTCTCTAAAAACCATTAAAAAGTGCTCGTTCCCGGAGTCCAGAGAGCAGCCGCCAGCCAGACACCGAAAATCACATCCCGTCGCTTCCTTTTCGAAGGGCACGAAAGTTGCCGTCTCTCCCCACCGCTTACTAAATCATCCCCTTGTCTTTGGAACTATTGACGTTTCTGCTTTACCTTCCTCCGAAATGTGCCCATCCAAAAAGCCCTCCAGTGGAGATCTAAGCAAACATTTGTGTTTACCAAGCATAAAACAACCATAATGGTCGCTTTTTGGGTTTGGCAATTTGTCTGTGCCCAACCCCAACCCTTCTTCTACCGCCGTTCAACCCCCCCCCCCCCCCCTCCCTATTCCCTAAACTCTTTCTGCTGTTTGTAAGCTGTAAAAAAATAAAAAAGCAAGATTGGAATACGGCAGAGATGTGTCCTGTGATAAAATTAGCCATCTGGGGTGTTTATAGCAATTGCTTATTGGGATTCAGTCACAATGTATCTCCGGGCAATGCTCGCATTGAATTAGGTAGGGCAGCTGTTATGATTTCATACTAGATTGGAAGTTAGTTGAAAATCTCCAACCTTTTATTGGTTTCAATAAAATGACTTGAGATAAATAAAACATTTCTAACCAGAAATGTTTAGCCATAAACAGATGCACGTTATGGAGCAATTTGCACAAAAACGCTTTTTGTTTCTGGTTTCTATATTTTCGCCTTTTTTAAAAAATTTTCATACTTTTTATTTTTTCTTTAATCAAAAGGGGACTCCAACAATTCCATGGAAATGGAGGGCAAGCGTTCAAGGGTGCGTTCACTGTCTGGGCATACTGTCACTAGGGCGGTATTAGGGCGGTCACTAGGGCTTCGTGGAGTGCAAAAGGCAATTTCGAATCTCCACACGCCTATATAGGTGCTCTCCCTAATGAGAGATCTTCCCTTTCTGAGCCACTCATTGCCTCCCACTCAGCCAAGTCAGCATCGCTCTGCTCTGTACTGACGAGGGGCAAACACCCCGAAACGGCTGAATACAGATTAGTGATGCTGGCTTGGCTAAATATCCCTTTTGCTTTCCAAAGACCCAGTGGGTCGAAAGCAAATTGAGGATTTGTTACATTCAACAGAGAGCGCTTGAGCTTCTCTGCTCCTTTCCCATAATGCCTTGTGATATGCAGATGCTTCGTGGAGAGCAAAAGGCAATTTCGAATCTCCACCCGCCTATATTGGCACTCTCCCTAAGGAGAACTTCCCTTTCTAAGGCGGTATTAGGGCTGTCACTAGGGCTTCGTGGAGTGCAAAAGGCAATTTCGAATCTCCACACGCCCATATAGGCGCTCTCCATAAGGAGAGAACTTCCCTTTCTGAGCCACTCATTGCCTCCCACTCAGCCAAGCCAGCATCGCTCTGCTCTGTACTGACGAGGGGCAAACACCCCGAAACGGCTGTATACAGATGGGTGATGCTGGATTGGCTAAATATCCCTTTTGCTTTCCAAAGACTCAGTGGGTCAAAAGCAAATTGAGGATTTGTTACATCCAACAGAGAGCGCTTGAGCTTCTCTGCTCCTTTCCCATAATGCCTTGTGATATGCAGATACTTCGTGGAGTGCAAAAGGCAATTTCGAATCTCCACCCGCCTATATTGACACTCTCCCTAAGGAGAGATCTTCCCGTTCTAGGGCGGTATTAGAAAGTTTTTAAAATAGTTTTCTAAGACATTTAATAACCTCCCTACCACTTCCCATTGTGCTGAAATAGAAAATTAACCCATACTTACCTTTTCCATCACAACTTAGAGGGGCTGTCCAGGTTAGAGAACTTCCCTTTCTCATTGCCTCCCACTCAGCCAAGCCAGCATCGCTCTGCTCTGTACTGACGAGGGGCAAACACCCCAAAATGGCTGAATACAGATGGGTCATGCTTGGCTTGGATAAATATCCCTTTTGCTTTCCAAAGATTCAGTAGGTCAAAAGCAAATTGAGGATTTGTTACATCCAACAGAGGGCGCTTGAGCTTCTCAGCTCTCTTCCCATAATACCTTGTGATATGCAGATACTTTGTGGAGTGCAAAAGGCAATTTGGAATCTCCACCGCTCTCCAAAAGGAGAGATCCTCCCTTTCTAAGCCACTCATTGCCTCCCACTCGGCCAAGCCAGCATCGCTCTGCTCTGTACTGACGGGGGCAAACACCCTGAAACGGCTGTACACAGATGGGTGATGCTGGCTTGGCTAAATATCCCTTTTGCTTTCCAAAGACCCAGTGGGTCAAAAGCAAATTGAGGATTTGGTTACATCCAACAGAGAGAGCTTGAGCTTCTCTGCTCCTTTCCCATAGTGCCTTGTGATATGCAGATGCTTCGTGGAGTGCAAAAGGCAATTTAGAATCTCCACACCCCTATATAGGCGCTCTCCCTAAGGAGGGATCTTCCCTTTCTAAGGCGGTATTAGAAAGTTTTTAAAAGAGTTTTCCAAGACTTTTAAAAACCTCCCTACCACTTCCCATTGTGCTGAAAAAGAAATTTAACCCATACTTACCTTTTCCATCAAAACTTAGAGGGGCTGTCCAGGTTAGAAAACCCCTTATTCGCAAATTCTGAACTACAGACGGGTTCCCTTACATTTCAGCGCTGCCAGAGCTCTAGTGTAGAACCCCCCACCCGGGTCCTGTAGTCAATATAGTCTGTCAGGTGGCATTGTAGTCCATTGTAAAACAGATCAGGTTCTACCTCCTCAATCCTCAATTGATATAGCACCTTAAAGTGTTTTTTCTCACTACAATGATTAGCTTTCAACATGTTGGGAACAGTTAAAGACTTTTACTAAATACGGGAGATAAGAAAGATTTTATCTGCGCTGAGTGCACACAAGTGTCTCTAGGTTACCATCCATATCTCCCTTCTGGATTAGACAGAGACAGGCAGTGAAGTCCCGAAGGTTGGACGGAGCAGAGTATTTCCTGTTACTAGTTACTAGTGGGGTACCACAAGGGTCAGTATTGGGCCCTATCCTCTTTAACATTTTCATTAATGATCTTACACAGGGAATACACAGTAGAATATCGATCTTTGCAGACGATACTAAGCTCTGTAAAGTAATCAACACAATAGAGGATAATATGTTATTACAAAGGGATCTGGATAAGTTGGAGGCCTGGGCAGGGAAATGGCAGATGAGGTTTAACACTGATAAATGCAAGGTTATGCACATGGGGAAGAGAAATCCATTACATGATTACATGTTAAATGGAAAAACACTGGGTAAAAGTGACATGGAGAAGGACTTGGGAATCCTGGTGGACAGTAAACTTAATTGTAGCAGCCAGTGTCAGGCAGCAGCAGCCAAGGCAAATAGGATCATGGGGTGCATTAAAAGGGGCATAGATGCACATGATGAGAACATTATTCTCCCATTATACAAGTCACTGGTTAGACCACACATGGAATATTGTGTACAGTTTTGGGCACCAGTGCACAGGAAAGACATTGTAGAGCTTGAACAGGTACAAAGGCGGGCAACAAAAATAATAAAAGGACTGGGTGGACTACAGTACACAGAAAGATTAGCAAGATTAGGGTTATTTAGTTTAGAGAAAAGAAGGCTTCGGGGGACATAATAAATATGTTTAAATACATCAAAGGTCAATATAGAGATCTCTCCCAAGATTTATTTATACACAGGGCTGTATCTAGAACAAGGGGGCATCCTTTACATCTTGAGGAACGACAGTTTCTACATAAACATAGAAAGGGATTCTGTACTGTAAGAGCAGTGAGACTATGGAATTCTCTGCCAGAGGGACTGGTCATGGTGAATTCAAAAACCGAGTTCAAAAAGGGTTTGGATGCATTTCTGGAGCGTAATAATATAACAAGTTATAGTGACTAGGATTCAGGAGAGGGGTCATTGATCCAGGGATTTTTCTGATTGCCAGATTGGAGTCAGGAAGGAATTTTTCCCTAAAATGAGGACAATTGGCTTCTACCTCATTGGGGGTTTTTGCCTTCCTCTGGATCAACACCTTAGCACAACTGGCTGAACTAGATGGACGACTTGTCTTTTTTTAGCCTTACAAACTATGAAACTATGAAACCCTTATTTTCACTCCTTGGAGCTCTGTAACTTTGTTTACTACAGATTAAATCTCTTGCACTTATGTCACTGAACACTCAGTTATAGAGGAGCTAAATATGCTTATCACTGCTATAGAACCACCCACAGCATGAAGCTGCCTGTTACTCTGTGAAACCGCATGGTGAGACAACTCCTTTAAGGCCCCCTTAAATGATTGAGCAACATGGATCCTGGTAGCCATCTTTAATATGTAGGTAATATTGTCCCTAGCATCATCAGATCCCTTTAACCATTGACAGCATTGATTCTAGCACCATCAGTCTCGCCATGCTGTTTTAGAGCCACAGGCCGCTTCAGATTCATGCATCCTGTTTTTTCCTGGTCAGGCTGTGGGTGGTTCTATAGCAGACATTAGCACATCAACCCCTTATTTACTGCTGTTCTAGTTGCACTGACATGAGAGGAGGAGATCTTATCTATGAGGGAAGCTCTCTGCTCTAAAGTAGACAAGTAATTAGTCTCCTTTGTAAGAGATAACACACTCTGTACCCAAGCTGCTGGCGTCCTGAGTGCCGACCTGTGGTCACGTTACTCCCTGCCGAGCTGTGTGCACGCAGAGGAGATAAAATTTTTCTTGCCTCTTCAATAAAGCAAGAAAACAAAGCAATGTATTTGAAAAAAGACTTCAATTACCAGTTCCTATATGTTGAAAGCTAATCATTGTACAGGCAGTCCCTGGGTTATGAACAGGATAGGGACTGTAGGTTTGTTCTTAAGTTGAATTTTTATGTAAGTCAGAACAGGTTTTTTTTTTTTGTTTTTGGATAGTGGATGGAAGGGTTTTTACATTTTTTTTGCTGTCTCTGCTCCTGTTAAGAAGATTTCCCCACATTTTCACCTTATTTGCAGTGGCATGCTGGAACTTGTTGTTCCACAGCCATTATCTGCTAGGGAACATAGAATTTCAAGTGCCAGCATGCCCAAAAGCCTCCGTTTCTAACTAGGGGACAGATGTAAGTCGGGGACTGCGTGTATTGAGACAACCCCTTTAACCATTGGCAGCATTGATCCTGGTGCCGTCAGATCTGTTTAACCGTTGGCAATATTGATCCTGGCGCTCTCTGGCCTTTCTACTCTCTGTGCAACATTGAGTCTGGCGCCGTCGGGCCTCTTTAAAGGGGTTGTCTCTCTACAAGGATTGCTGCTTTTTATGTTAAAGATCTTGCAAAAACAAGTCACTTTGCAATATGTGTCCATTAATGGTGTCCTACCTAATCCTAGATATCCCCTCTTGTATGGGCTGCATCAGCTCCTCAGGTCGCTATAGCTACAGACCTGTTTGATCACTCCTGATAGGCTGCCAGCACTGGTTGCTATAGCTACAGACCTGTTCAATCTCTCCTGATAGGCTGCCAGCACTGGTTGCTATAGCTACAGACCTGGCTTCTACTGCAGCCTAGTGGAAGCCAGTAAACACAACCCTGAATTCAAAATGAAACCAAGAAAACAGAACTGATGTAAGATGAATCAATGTAGTGAGACAACCCCTTTAACGGCTGGCAACATTCATCAGATGCCGAGCTGTGTGCACACAGAGGAGATAAAATTTCTCTTACCTCAATAAAGCGAAAAAACAAAGTAATGTATTTGAAAAAAAGTCTTCAATTACCAGTTCCTACATGTTAAAAGCTAATCATGGTAGTGAGACAACCTCATTAACCATTGGCAGCATTGATCCTGGTGCCGTCAGATCTGTTTAACCATTGGCCATGTTGATCCTGGCGTTCTCTGGCCTTTCTACTTTCCGTGCAACATTGATTCTGGCGCCGTCGGGCCTCTTTAACGGCTGGCCACATTCATCAGGTGCCGAGCTGTGTGCACGCAGAGGAGATAAAATTTCTCTTACCTCCTCAATAAAGCAAGAAAACAAAGTAATGTGTTTGAAAAAAGTCTTCAATACCCTGTTCCTACATGTTGAAAGCTAATCATTGAAGTGAGACAACCTCTTTAACCATTGGCAGCAATGCTGATCCTGGTGCCATCAACCTCATTATTCTTTGGGCAACATTGATTCTGGCACCATCAGTCACATTGATCCTGATTTACCCAATGGCTACCTTGATCCTGGCACTCTCGGGGCTCTTTACTCTTTGGGCAACATTGATCTAGCGCCTTAAAGTGGTTTTCTCACTACAATGATTAGTGTCCAGTATCTAGGGAACAATTAAAGACTTTTACTAAACACATTGCTCTTTTGATTTTGCCCTGGTCAGGAGATAAGAGAGATTTACTGCCTGGTGCGCACACATGCCCTCTAGGTTACCATCCAACCCCCTTCCAGATTAAAAAGGGACAGGGACACACCCCCAAGGCGGACGGACAGGTCTTTTCCTACAAAATTAATGTTTTTTCCTTTGATAAGCCCTTGTTTTCACTCCTTGGAGTTTCTTAGCTTTGTTTACTAAAAAAATAATAATCTTTATATAGCCCAAAAATTTTCCGCACACTTTACAATTTGGAAGATTCAATCCCTTTTGCTTTTAGTCACAAAACCTCTTTTAATAGAGGAGCAAATATGTTTTTACACGCTAAAACCACCCACACCAAAGGGCTCCCTGTGACTCTTAAAACCCGCATGGTGAAAAACCCCCTTTTAAAGGCCCCCCCGCAGTTTCACCAGCATTTCAGAGCCCAGGCCGCTTCAATTCATGCATCCTATTTTTTCCGGTCAGGCTGTGGGGGTTCATAGCAGTGTTTAGCATATCAGCCCCGTATTACGCTCTTCTAAGGGCACTAAACATGAGAGAGGAGTCTTATCTATAACTCAGAAGCTCTCTGCTCTAAAGTAGACAAGCCCCTTTGAAGAATAACACACTCTGCTCAAGCTTCCGGCGCCTAGTGCCCCTTGGTCACGTACTCCCTGCCTCAGGCCGCTGTCACGCAGAGGATATAAAATTTCTTTTTGCCTTTTAAATAAAGCAAAAACAAAGAAATGTATTTGAAAAAAAGTCTTAAATTTCCCTGTTCCTACATTTTCAAAGCAAAACATTGCCTAGACCCCCCCTTTTAAACCCATTGACCTGTTTTGCAATCCTGTTTAAAGAACCCCCAAACCACCACATTGATCCGGGCCATCAGATCTTTTTTAACCAAAGGGAAATTTTTGATCCTGGCACCTCTGGCCTTTTTTACTCTCTGCGCAACATTATTTTGGCGCCGCGGCCTTTTTAAAAAAACGGCGGGAAACGTTCACAGGTGCCGACGTTGCACGCAGGGTGAAAAAATTTCTCTTACCCCCTCAAAAAGCAAAAAAACAAAGTAATGTGTTTGAAAAAAGTTTTAAATTCCCCCTTTTCCCACATTTGAAACTAATCACGTCGAGAAAACCCCAAACCCCTTTGGCAGCAATGTTGATCCGATATGCTAATCACTGCAAAAAGAAACACCCACGCTGCCAGCATTGATCCGGTGCCGTCAGATCTTTTAACCGTTGAAATATGATCCTGGCCTCTCGGCCCTTTTCTACTCTCTGTGCAAAATTTATTCTGGCGCCGTCGTGCCACTCTAACTCCTGGCCACATTCATCCTGGTGCCTTCAGCCCTTTTTTTTTTTTTTTTTTTTTTTTTTTTTTTTCAAGCAGGGGGAAAGCTTCAAGTCATCAACCTTGTAAGAGCCGCCGCAAAAAAGGCAAAAACGAGGGAGGTGAATATATGTATAAAAATGAAAAGATTATTAAAGATAATAGTAATATAATAAGATATATGATGTCGCCCCTCACCCCCTTCCTTTTCCCCCTCCTTGTAGATTGGCCCTCGCGGTAGGGCCTCTCTCCCCCTTTTCGGCCAATGTCATTATCCCCTTTTCACTGTACTCGTTTGACTTATTTTAATGTAGAACCCCCTCGAATGTCAGGGCCCCGAATCAATGGGGGCTTTTAAAAAAAAAATAAAATAAATAATATAATAAAAATATATATATATATAAAAATATAAAAATAGATTGGGTAATTATAGAAATTATAAAAAAATAGAAAATGGAAAAATATGTATAGGTATAAAATATAATATATATATATATATATATAAAAAAATATAAGGTAATATAAATAATAAGAAATGTTAAAAAATAATATTAGAAATGTTATAAATAAAAATCAATCATTTGGGAAATAAAAGAAATTCTTATAAATTTTGTATAATAAATATCTATATATATATATTATAAAAAATAAAAAAGATAAGGTAATTTTAGATATAAATAAACAACTAATATCTATAAATAAATTAAAACACAACTTGGAGACTTGCTTTTGCTGTGTTCAACTTTGTGCAGAAACTCTTATCAGATCAGGCTCCGCTTCTTCTACATTTTCTTTTTTAAGAATATTTTGGGGGTTTTTTGGTTTTATTCTGACTCGAAATAGTCACCAGACGGCTGAATTTTTCTTTTCTGTCCTCAGAAGTAATTGTCCTGCTTTACTGATTCCCAGTATTCTATACACAAGTATTGAGTCGAAATCCCATTACAGGATGAACTGCTGGCGGAACTGATGACATCATTCAACGGAAATGTAATTGGTGACCTCTCCAGAAGGGAAATATATACAGCATGTTTTCTCCTATTGCTGTGTCGTGCCTAATTGTGTAAGACATATTGTAACAGGGAGGATTTTATGAAGTGTGCTGGTTTGTGAGCGAGCCCTGGCGATGGCGGTGGATGCTACCTTCCAGGATAGTTGGGAATACTTGACGTGTCGCTTGAGGGATATATATATTATTTTTTTTATAATAATCTTTGCTCATTTCATTCTTTTGGGGTTTCCAAATTGCCTCTAAAGTTCTCCTGATTGAAGGCATTTTTAGAAGCAGAATGTGAAATCTCTCTTTAATACATATACATACCATAAGGCAGTCAATAGCCCTGTGCTTCTCATGTATTTTTTCCCAAAATTTAAAAATTGGGAAAACTTCATCTACATAAAAAGTTCGTAAATTTGTAAATTTTCATATTTAGTTTTAAAGATACTCAGAGCTGCATTCACTATTCTGGAGGTAGAGTCACTGTACATACTTACTTAACCGTATTGATCCAAAATTACACCGTATTATCCAAGCTGCACTCACTATTCGCGGTGCAGTCACTGGGGTACATACAAAATTACCTGTAAAGACCTGATTACTCTTTTATTATCCTCCAGAGCTGCACTCACTATTCGCTGGTGCAGTCACTGGTACAA
The DNA here is from genome assembly GCA_025379985.1 of Phyllomedusa bahiana. NCBI lineage: Eukaryota > Metazoa > Chordata > Amphibia > Anura > Hylidae > Phyllomedusa > Phyllomedusa bahiana. Next base: position 57,321 of record JAODAL010014555.1, on the reverse strand, counting down.
CATTACACCGTACTATCCTGGTACTCCTATTATACTCCCCGGGGCTGCATTTACTAATTTTTCTGGGGCAGTCCTGGGTTTTCAAAAATTTCTACCTGACGACCTAGTTACACCTGTATTAACTCCGAGCTGCACTCACCATTCTTTTTGGGGCAGTCACTGTGTACATACCTTACATTTCTTAACCTGACGATCCCTTTTTTCATCTGTATTTTACTCCCAAACTGCACTCACTATTCGCTTGGGGAGTCACTGTGTACATACATTTCTTTCCGTACTGATCCGAGTTTACATCCTTTTAACCCAGAGCGCACTACTATTCTGCTGGTGCAGTCACTGTTACAACATTAGGGCCAGAAAAATTTTGGGCATACACAAGTTTTGCGAGTTGGGCCTGCATGCCACCACATTGGATTTTTAAATGAAAACCCCTACAACAAATTCAATGCAGGTTTTTAATTTTTAAATGATGGGGTTAAAAAAAAATACTGATCGAAAAGTAGGAATTGTACACATTTCTTTACAAACACTCCCCATTTTAGGAGCTCAAAAGTAATTGGACAAATAAACATAACCCAACCAAAATATTTTTAGTTTCCATATTTTGTGGCGAATCCTTTGGAGGCAATCGCTGCCTTAAGTCTTGAACCCATGGACATCACCAAACGCTGGGTTTCCTCCTTCTAATGCTTTGCCAGGCCTTTACAGCCGCACCTTCAGGTCTTGCTTGTTTGTGGGTCTTTCCGTCTTAAGTCTGGATTTGAGCAAGTGAAATGCACGCTCAATTGGGCTGAGATCTGGTGATTGACTTGGCCATTGCAGAATGTTCCACTTTTTGGCACTCATGAACTCCTGGGTAGCTTTGGCTGTATGCTTGGGGTCATTGTCCATCTGTACTATGAAGCGCCGTCCGATCAACTTTGCAGCATTTGGCTGAATCTGGCTGAAAGTATATCCCGGTACACTTCAGAATTCATCCGGCTACTGTTGTCTGCTGTTATGTCATCAATAAACACAAGTGACCCAGTGCCATTTAAAGCCATGCATGCCCATGCCATCCCGTTGCCTCCACCATGTTTTACTGAGGATGTGGTGTGCCTTGGATCATGTGCCGTTCCCTTTCTTCTCCAAACTTTTTTCTTCCCATCATTCTGGTACAGGTTGATCTTTGTCTCATCTGTCCATAAGAATACTTTTCCAGAACTGAGCTGGCTTCGAGGTGTTGTTCGGCAAATTTAACTTGGCCTGTCTATTTTTGGCATTGATGAATGGTTTGCATCTAGATGTGAACCCTTGTATTTATTTTCATGGAGTCTTCTCTTTACTGTTGACTTAGAGACAGATACACCTACTTTTACTGAGAGTGTTCTGGACTTCAGTTGATGTTGTGAACGGGTTCTTCTTCACCAAAGAAAGTATGCGGCGATCATCCACCACTGTTGTTATCCGTGGACGCCCAGGCCTTTTGGAGTTCCCAAGCTCACCAGTCAATTCCTATTTTCTCAGAATGTACCCGACTGTTGATTTTGCTACTCCAAGCATGTCTGCTATCTCTCTGATGGATTTGTTCTTTTTTTCAGCCTCAGGATGGTCTGCTTCACATCAATTGAGAGTTCCTTTGGACCGCATGTTGTCTGGTCACAGCAACAGCTTCCAAATGCAAAACCACACACCTGGAATCAACCCCAGACCTTTTAACTACTTCATTGATTACAGGTTAACGAGGGAGACGCCCTCAGAGTTAATTGCAGCCCTTGGAGTCCATTGTCCAATTACTTTTGGTCCCTTAAAAAAGAGGAGGCAATGCATTACATAGCTATGATTCCGAAACCCTTTTTCCAATTTGGATGTGGAAACTCTCATATGGCAGCTGGGAGTGTGCACTTTCAGCCCATATTATATATATAATTGTAGTTCTGAACATGTTTTTGAAAACAGCTAAAATAACAAAACTTGTGTCACTGTCCAAATATTTCTGGCCCTAACTGTACATTACTTATCCTGTACTGATCCTGAGTTACATCCTGTATTATCCACCAGAGCTGCACGCCCTATTCTGCTGGTGCTGTCACTGTGTTCAAACTTTACTTATCCTGTACTGATCCTGAGTTACATCCGGTATTATACTCCAGAGCTGCATTCACTATTCTGCTGGTGCAGTCACTGTGTACATACATTACTTATCCTGTACTGATCCTGAGTTACATCCTGTATTATACTCCAGAGCTGCACTCACTATTCTGCTGGTGCAGTCACTGTGTACATACCTTACATTACTTATCCTGTACTGATCCTTTGTTACATCGTGTATTATACTCCAGAGCTGCACTCACTATTCTGCTGGTGCAGTCACTGTGTGCATACATTACTTATCCTGTACTGTTCCTGAGTTACATCCTGTATTATACTCCAGAGCTGCACTCACTATTCTGCTGGTGCAGTCACTGTGTACATACATTACTTATCCTGTGCTGATCCTGAGTTACATCTTGCATTATACTGCAGAGCTGCACTCACTATTCTGCTGGTGCAGTCACTGTGTACATACATTACTTATCCTGTACTGATCCTGAGTTACATCTTGCATTATACTGCAGAGCTGCACTCACTATTCTGCTGGTGCAGTCACTGTGTACATACATTACTTATTCTGTACTGAACCTGAGTTACATCCTGTGTTATCCACCAGAGCTACACTCACTATTCTGCTGGTGCAGTCACTGTGTACATACATTACTTATCCTGTACTGATCCTGAGTTACATCCGGTATTATACTCCAGAGCTGCACTCACTATTCCACTGGTGCAGTCACTGTGTACATATATTACTTATCCTGTACTGGTCCTGAGTTACATCCTGTATTATACTCCAGAGCTGCACTCACCATTCTGCTGGTGCAGTCACTGTGTACATACATTACTTATCCTGTACTGGTCCTGAGTTACATCTTGAATTATACTGCAGAGCTGCACTCACCATTCTGCTGGTGCAGTCACTGTGTACATACCTTACATTACTTATCCTGTGCTGATCCTTAGTTACATCTTGCATTATACTGCAGAGCTGCACTCACTATTCTGCTGGTGCAGTCACTGTGTACATACATTACTTATCCTGTACTGATCCTGAGTTATATCTTGCATTATACTGCAGAGCTGCACTCACCCAAACACGCATCTAACAATGTGTGGTGTGATTTCCATTGCTTTCAGTGTAAAACACGCATCAGCATTGAGACAAGTGATCGCCAATACATGTTTACATGCGTCTATCTGATGCGTCTTTTGGATCCATTCAAAGAATTGACCTGTCAATTCTTTATCCATTTGACACAGCAGTCGCCCTATTTAAAACTATAGGTTGCGGTCCTGCGGCAGCCAAAACGCATCCAAACTCACACCTGCGGATCCAATACGGATCCAACACACTGAACAATACCCTAAGGGGCCGTTTACACGGCACAGTGCAAATACCGGTCAGTTTATCCGACCGTTATTTACACTGTTTTCAGGCCGTGCACGCGGCCGCAGGGGGGACAGCTTTTCTCCGCGATTAGCCTTCCCCCTTCACATAGGCATATTCATCTTCTGTCTGAAAACCGGTCGGAAGAATGAACATGTTCTATGTTTTTCGGGTGGCCGGCGGTCTGACAAACCACTGCGGAAATCCCGTGCAGTGGGGACTGCTGCGCGGGTTTTCCATAGATATGACGTTTCAAATTGTGATTTCTCACCTCTGTCTACAAGTGTCACCTGCTGCAGGGGTGTCACAAGGGGGCCTTATTTGTTCTGTGTCCATGAGATTGGGGACGACTGCCCAGGTGGTAGGCTTGGGATCCCTTACTGGAGTTAGTAATTTGCTATAGCTATAAGGCTCCCCTGTTAGTAGGTGGGGTTCCACCAGACTTGATGATAGAAAGGGAGTTATTCCCTCTTTCAGAAGCAAAAAGGGTTTAAATGATGAGGTGAGAGATCGGGTTTTTAAATAGCGTGTATAGAGGTTAAGAGTTATATATAATAAAAGTTACGTTTTATGTTTAAACAGATAGAGAACTGATAGAGTTTAAGTTTGCCTATGGCAAAATAGTAAATATAGTGATCAAAAGTCACTCTCTGTTATCTTGCGAGATTCCCCATTTTTTGGAGATTAGGTGCCAGGTTTTCCATAGCGGCCCATTTTAAAAGTTTTCACCCGGTGTCAGACGGTTTTCAAAACAGAAAACTGTCTGAAACATCGGGTGAAAACCCGAGCCGTGCGGACAAACCCTAAGGGTGAGCAGCTCTCTGTTCAGAAGCGGAGACTTTCGGGGACCCCTCCGTCATTAGAGTGTGAGCTGGGATCACCCCTTTACACGGCAAGTGTCAAATACTGGTCGGTTATGCGGCCGGTATTTGCACTGTTTTGCGTCTGTCCACACGGAGGGAGGGGCGTCTTTTCTCCGCGATGAGCGGAGAAAAGCCCTCCCCCTTCACATTGAGATGCACATATTCCGTCCGGAAACCGCCTGAAAAACCGGCCAAAAACCCGTTCAGTGGGGACATGCCCTTAGGGTTTCCCTCTCCGGGTCATCCGGCCGATAACCTCTGTCTCCTACATGGATTCTTCTCACGTCAGGTTCCCCAGTTTTGTGACTCGCTGTGACAGCAGGACTCGGGAGCTGCGGGCTCCTTCCCTTTTGTATTTCCCCGGCTTTGTATTTCTTTCTACCCTTGTAACACAGCACCTTCCGCTCGCCTTTTCTGAGCACAACTTTGTCAATTTCCTCACTCTCTTCGATTTGCTGATGCACAGGTTTTTCTCCTGCTGTGACTTCCTATAAATGGGCCCCAGTATGCCAATTCCTCGAATTGCACTGTCTTTATCAAGATCATTCATTTGCATTATCGGCAATAACCATTACATTTATTTGAAATTTTAATTCACTGCTGCTGAATGCCTTTTGCAATCCGCTCCTGCTGTTTTGTTTGCATTAACAGTCAAATGTCCGGTTGCCATTAACCGCTTTCCCTTTAATGCTTCGAATTTGTTTTGTCTTTTTTTTTTTTTTCTTTTTTTGATCATTTTATTTATTCATTTATTTATTGAATTAAAAACCACAACTAGAAACAGATCCTTATGGATTTTGGAGGTGGGCTTGGTTGTGTTTTGGGGAATAAAAGTTGAAATTTGGTCTTACAATGACATATACTGTACTCTGTTTGTACTAATTTATATCTTACTATTAAAAATTTTATTGTTAAAAAAAAAAAAAAAAAAAAAAAAAGAAACAGATCCTTACCTGCATAGTCTCTAAGGCAGAGGTCTGCAACGTCGGCTCTCCAGCTGTTGGGAAACTACAGCTACCATTATGCCCACTGATACAGATTATATAAATGCATGATGGGAGTTGTAGTTTCCCAACAGCTGGAGGGCCGACGTTGCAGACCCCTGGTCTAAAACTTCGCTGTAGCATGGCTGTTTTTTTTTTTCCCTTCATGACAACTGTTTTCCCACACCAGTAATCCAATTAGCTCTCCTTCAGATGAAAAACACTGTCCCTACAATGCCATCTAGAGGTAGGGGACTATATGAATATAGGGCAAGAACTCTAAAACCGTGGTCTAATGATGAGTGACTTCATTTTGGATACGACTCTGGATTAGGTAGTACCCTGAGTTGTGTTTCAAGAAAAGAAGAAAAAAAAATTGCCCCTCTTGTACCACCAAGACAAGGGGCAAAAACCCTGAAAGGTGGTCTAATGCTGGGGGACTCTTACTTTTTGGGCGATTATTTGGCTAATATCTCAAGTCATGTTTTAAAGGGGTTGTCTCACTACATTAATTCATCTAACCTCGGTCCTGTTTTTTTGGTTGTATTTTGAATTCAGGGGTGTGTTTTTGGGCTTCTACTAGGCTGCAGTAGAAGCCAGGTCTGTAGCTATAGCAACCAGTGCTGGCAGCCTATCATGAGAGAGTGTACAGGTCTGTAGCTATAGCAACCTGAGGAGCTGATGCAGCCCATACAAGTGGGGGTATCTAGGAATAGGTAGGACACTGTTAATGGACACATATTGCAAAGTGACTTGTTTTTGCAAGATCTTTAACATAAAAACCAATTCTTGTAGTGAGACAACCCCTTGAAGACAATAATGGCATATCGCTGCCACCTCCTGCACCTATTTCGAAAACAAGCCCCCAAACCCTTCCGTTCTGAATGGAGAGGTGGTCGGGACTCTCCCATAGACATGAGTGGGAGTTCAGAGTTTAGCCGAGCGGCGATGCTTATCTGTAATCAGAACTCCCATTTATTTCAAAGGGAGAGTCCCAACCTCCTCTCGATTCAGAATGGAAGGGTTTTGGAGACCGATGCGGGTTCCAGATGTGGCAGACAACGATGGCATATCCTAACAATATGCCATCATTGTCTAAGTAGGAATACCCCTTTAAGGCTCTTTCACAGGTCAGACATTGACTTACAAGGTAGCTACCTGTATGTTGCTCTATAGAGGCAACCTACACCACCACCACCCCCCATACACGCTCCTCTGGATGAAAGCTCATTTGCATGCTTTTTTCCCATGGAGCATTGCCTGTAAGTGTCTACAAACCAGCTGGGTCTCTTAAATGAAAACCCCTTCCCAACCATCTCCTCTGCTCCATCTCTCTAACCCAGGTATCCTCAAACTGAGTCGCTCCAGCTGTTGCGAAACTACAATTCCCATCATGCCCACTGTTATAGATCATGTAAATGCGTGATGGGAGGTGTAGTCTCCCAGCCGCTGTAGGGCCGCAGTTTGAGGATGCCTGCTAACCAGTGCGATGCTCTGTACTAACAAAATTGAGTCCCGAAACAATGGTCTACAGATGGGTAACTTCCTTCGTAAGAGACTCTGGGTTGGTTAATACCCTGAGTCATGTTTCAAGAAACAAAAGTGGCCCTCTAGTGCCTCCTAGAGGAAGGAACTATACTGATGAGGGCAGTAGCCTGGAAGCAGCAGGGTAATGATGTGTGACCCTGCCTTTTAGATAGCGGGCGATTATCAGGTCTCGAGGCTCTTTATGGGTCTTGCATTGACTTATAGGATAGCTACCTATAGGTGGCACTAGAGAGAATCCCCCTTATAGTGGAGAGCTCATTTGCTTGATTTTTTCCCATGAAGCATTGCCTGAAAGTCTCCATAAATTATCTGAGAATCAGTGGTGCTCTTTTCTGAACTCGTACAATAGCAAACAACTCCACTCCATCTCTTATATTTGAGCTTTTCTGGTTGTGTACACCTATGACATCACAGCTCTTATTGTAATATATCATGCCCTCCCCCCCCCCCCCCTCCAAAAAGCACAAATGGACCGAGATCTATAAGTCTCAGACTCTTCCTCTTCTGTTTGATAGATACCAGATACGTCAGAATTTGATAGCCTTCAGATTGAACGCACTGGGACAGATTTATCAATACTGTGTAACTCTTAGACAGTGTAAAGTTAGACTAAACAGTCTTAAAATTCTCCACATGTATCATAGTGCTGATAAATCTGGAACAGGTTAGAACCGTCTAGTCTAAGTTTACACCTATCAGTTGGCTTACTTTATGTCAGTAATTGCGGCAAAATTTTAGCTAATTTTGTTGGCGTGCAACATCGCGTTCTAAGCCACGCCTTCTTTATTAAGGCTATGTTCACACAATGTTTTGGATCCGTTTTTTGATCCGTTTTTGACCAGAAGAGAAACTGCATCCAAAAAAAGTATCCAAAAATGCAGCTGCAGATGTGTTTTGCATGTGTTTTTTAATGCGTTTTTCGGATCCCTTTTTCAATATATATACACAGTACACACTAGATAAAATGCAGGCTAAGAACTTGAGACAATTCACAAATGATGCCATCCACAGAGGTTGTAGTTTGAAAAGGTAGAATCTTTAGTGTAATACACTAAATCGGCCCCTAGAGGTCTCATTTGATCTAGAAGAACTGTTTGAACTTTGGTAACCTAATGACCTACATTTTCACTTAGAGTGGAAAGTGGTTAGGTAGAAGCCCAATAGAGGGAGCTAACAGCATTTTACATGTGTTTCAGAGAAAGCCCAATAGAGGGAGCTAACAGCATGTTACATGTGTTTCAGAGGAAGCTAACAGAATTTTACATGTGTTTCAGAGGAAGCCCAATAGAGGGAGCTAACAGCATTTTACATGTGTTTAATCTTATAAATCACTTTATATATATTGAATGATATAAAAGCTGTTTTTTTGCATAGAATGGGTGTTTATAGAAATTCTAGAAGTTTTTAATAATTTATTAATGTTTTAGTTTATTATAGAATGGTGAGTGGTTTTAATATTATACTAAAAGAGAAACTGCATCCAAAAAAAGTATCCAAAAACGCAGCTGCAGATGCTTTTTTGGATGCGTTTTGCATGCATTTTGAATAAGTTTTAGATATACTGAAACCATTCAACATTCTATAGTAAACTATCTAAAACATTAATACATTTATTATTAGAAACTTTTATACTTTCTATAAACACCCATTCTATACTAAAAGAAACTGCTTTTATATAATTCAATATATATAAAAAGTGATTTACAAGATTAAACACATGTAAAATGCTGTAAACTCTCTCTATTGGGCTTCCTCTGAAACGCATGTAAAACACTGTTAACTCCCTCTATTGGGCTTCTACCTAACCACTTTACACTCCAAGTGAAAATGTAGGTCACTAGGTTACTAAAGTTCAAACAGTTCTTCTAGATCAATTGAGACCTCTAGGGGCCGATTTAGTGTATTACACTTCAAATTTTATTCCAATGCGCCTTTCGGATGCGCTTTTCATATGAAAAGCGCATCCAAAACGTACCCAAAAGTATGTTGCGCTTTTGGATCGGTTTTTCGGGCTCCAAAAGCGCACTCCATTGTTTTCTATGGGGATTTCACTTGCCAATTCTTAAAACGGATCCGAAAAGCGCATCGAAAAGATGCAAGTAAACACGCAGCAGTGATCACTCGTCTGAACGGCAATGCGTGTTTTACATTGAAACCAATGTAAATCAAACTGAACATTGTTAGATACGTTGTTTGGATCAGTTTTGGGTCCGAAAAACGGATCCGGTAAACGTTGTGTGAACATACTCTAAGACTAAGCCTCTTTTGTCATGCGAGTCACAGAGGTGTCTAGAAACTGCCTAAAACACGGAATAAATGTGGAGTAAAGCATGCACGCCAGTATTGTGGCATAAATTGCGCAAAATTCTGGTGCAGTCACCATGATCAATATGACCCATTATTTATGGAGCCCTTTGCGCCACTTTTTAGGTTGTGTTTTGGAAAAATGGAAGAGGGGCTTTAAAAGTTGTGATAAGTGTCACAGAAACCAGCACCAGCCCCCAATGTAATCTATTAAAGCTATGAACAGACTGGCGTGGCTATATTAATCCATTCCACATTGCAAGGCTCAGTAGGCCTTGAAAACCGCTGTCTAGCAGTCAGCCTGTCCTTTTTTGCCCATAGCAACCAACCAGAGCCCATAGCAACCAATCAGAGCTCAACTTTTACTTTTCCGTTACAGTATATGAAATGAAAGCTGAGCTCTGATTGGTTGCTATGGGCTCTGGTTGGTTGCTATGGGCTCTGCTTGGTTGCTATGGGCTCTGCTTGGTTGCTATGAGCGCTGATTGGTTGCTATGGGCAACAAAGACCAACTTACTGCTATACAGTTTTCATACATAAGGTCCAGTAAATCTACATACAATACAGGGCGCTGCTGAGTCTCCGCTATTTTCCACTGAGCCTTTTATAACTTTACAAACTATGACAGATTCATCAGCAGGGGGGAGGGGGGTTGCAATGAAGGCTTTTCATGCCTGGTTTGTCTTGCATCAACCTTCAGTGTGTTCAAAAAGGGGTTTGTATTTTTTGTTTGTCTGCATAGTATGTGACGCAGCAGGCTTGACCTCACCATGACTTTCCCCATAGTGTGTTCACTCGAGACAAGCAGAGGTCTGTTTATGTAAAGAGCTGTGAATAGCTACAAAATGGTAACCCGAAGGTTAGCACCCCTGCAAAGGGAGTTGAATTTAGGTAAGCGTATGGGAGTAGAATGACCGCACTTGGGGTTGAACACTCGCTCAGCAGTGAGTATGTGTGTTGACTAAGGAGTACAGAGGATGGCCGTAGAATGAAAGCACCTGGGGATTAACACTCGCTCAGCTGTGTGTGAGTTGGACTACTAAGGAGTATAGAGGATGGGAGTAGAATGACAGCACCTGGGGATGAACACTCGCTCAGCAGTATGTGTGATTACTAAGGAGTACAGAGGACGGGAGCAGTACAGGACGTGTAGTACCGCACTGTACTGTAGAGGCGCGCTACAGACCACCAATCACTGCATGCAATGCACTAATACATGTGAGAGCAGTACAGGACGTGTAGTACCGCACTGTACTGTAGAGGCGCGCTACAGACCACCAATCACTGCATGCAATGCACTAAAAACATGTGAGAAACATACAGGACTGTAGTAAACCCCACTGGACTGTAGAGGCGCTATAGACCACCAAACACTGCATGCACCTCACTAATACATGTAAGAGCAGTACAGGACATGTAGTACTGCACTGTACTGTAGAGAGGCGCTACAGACCACCAATCACTGCCTGCACCTCACTAGTACATGTAAGAGCAGTACAGGACATGTAGTACCACATTGTACTGTAGAGAGGAGCTATAGACCGCCAATCACTGCATAGACCTCACTAATACATGTAAGAGCAGTACAGGATGTGTAGTACCGCACTGTACTGTAGAGAGGTGCTATAGATCACCAATCACTGCATGCACCTCACTAATACATGTAAGAGCAGTACAGGACATGTAGTACCGCAATGTACTTTAGGGTGGCGCTACTAGACTGCCATTCATTGCATGCACCTCAATAGTACAGAGGTTTTACCTATAAAATGTTCCTGATAATTGGTTGGACCGTTCATCAATCACATCTGCCGCAGATCAGCAGTGTCTGTGCTTTTTAAACGGCGATGCGGTGTCAAGGTAAAATCCCGGGAAAGGAGCATTATAGCTGGAAATATGACCTGACGCCATTGTAAGGAGGGAAACCGTACAGCATTGCATTACTCTGTTATATCCTTCTGCAATACAACTTGCCTGACTATGCTGGCGTCTCACCCCCTATGGTGCCACTGGGTGTAGGCGCTGACAACCCCTGAATACAATCCGGTTTTGTAAAGTTTGTGTAAAATCCAGCAATGCCAAGTATTCAGATTTTTCAGGGAAAGGGATAGAAATCGTTTAGACGGGTTCCTTGTAACAATAAATAATCTGTTGAGTTAAGGGCTCTCCATGGGACTGAAGGTTTACAAGCTGACACACTGCCAAGGAGATTGGCAGCTAATTTCTTAGTGTTTTCAGCAGCCCTGCTCCGTGCTGTAACACCGTATTAAAGCGAGGACGGCCCCAGGGAAACGGGGGAAGAGAAGCTTTTGCTGGATCTGAGAGACAAAGCGCAAAAACTCGCACATTGTGCACGGCCAGGTATGGAGGTGATACTTACAAGAAGACACAATGTGTATATATGTATATACAGGCAGTCCCCGGGTTACTAACGGGATAGGGACTGTAGGTTTGTTCTTAAAGGGATTTTGCCACGATGTAATGTTGACGTGGGATCCTCCAAAATGGGTATTTAATCACTTTTCTAAATATATGTGATTACAAAAAGTGAAGCCTCTGAGAGTTGCAGCTTTCTTTACAAGCCCTTAGTTACCAAATACACGAAGGAGTGGTATAAATCCTAGGATAAGATAAAACTTAACTTTTAATAAATTATGATAAAAAGACACTACACCAAATCCTAATCTATAACACAAAAATACATATAACTACTATCCCTACATCTAGGACTACCTACCAAAAAAATGGGGTAATCGCCCTGATAAGGGCGTCCCCAGACCGTACCTAAACTAGCAACACCCTATACTTACTATAGCTATATTATGACACAGATACTATCACAAGACAAACATAGCATAGTATCACATGTACACATATATATATCCCCGATGTGCATATATAAATCTAATTCCTTATTCCAATGTGTTTCCCCCCATAATTACTGGGGTTCATCAGGGAACACGGGATAAAGTATACAGAAAAAGGTACTTATGGTCAAAAAAATTATCATGTAGACTCACTGCCCTTTATAGCGACGATAGGATATGCAACTGATAATAAGCTGGAGTCCCGAGATGCTCAGTAGTGGATCCCCAGTAGGCAAAGTTGTCTTAGGATGCAAGCCCTTAGTTACTTAAAAGTTTGCATTAGACACGACCAGAGGAGCTGACAGGTGTTGATTTGGCCATGCTTGCGTGTTTGCACTTCTTATCTGATGACAGGGAACCTGAAGGGGCTGGGGAGAAAGTGCAGTGTATGAGTCTGTCTGCTGTATAGAGAATCCACTGTTGTAATGTTATTATTTAAGTAAACTTTAGAGAAGCTCCCTTCTTCCTCGCTCTCTGATTACCCCCCTCCCTCTCACCCCTGCAGGCGTTCATGACTCATCATGCTTTGTTTATATTCTCTGCTGAGCAGATAACAGCTAAGGAACTCGCTTCGTAGCAAAACCCATTTAAGTTGAATTTGTATGTAAGTCAGAACAGGTATATTTATCAAATGTAACTCCAGCACAAAAGTTTTAATTTTGGATAGTGCAGGGAAGGGTTTTTACATTTGTTTTGCTGTCTGTGCCCCTGTTAAGAAAATTTCAGCTCATTGTCACCTCAACTGCTGATGTGGCATGCTGGAACTTGTCGTTCCACAGCTACCATCTGCTGTGGAACATGGAACTACAAGTGCCAGCACGCCCCATAGGTCTCCGTTTGTAACTAGGGGACAGATGTAAGTCGGGGACTGGCTGTACAGGCGTAAGTATAACTGATAGCTCAGGAAGACAACACCTATTGGGGCGTACGCACCGTCATAGTGAGTTACGCCACCCTAGACCCCTCAGCAGCTAAGGCCCAATCCCTCCTTGTGCAACATTTTTGAAAATAATCTACTTTATTTCAATTCTTTTCAAGCCTCAGATATATCTGCTTGCTGTCAGTGAATGGAAACACTGTTGTTTAAAAGATCACTTCTGTCAGAAAAGGGTATTTTTATCAAAAATCTACTCACAGAACCAACTTATTAAAAGTGGGTTGGAAACCACTTGATACCCGAGGAGTAGGAATTAACACAAAAAAATCACAGCAAAAAAGTGAATCCTATTAAAAAAAATTTACTTTTAATAATATACATTAAAAACTGGAAACAACTACCCCTAATAAACCCTGGATATTCAACCCTATCTAAAGTGGGGCTATCGCCCACAGGGTAGGAGGTTCGTGGATGGGGCCGCCCTTATATGAGCGGTAGACCCACATTAGGTAGGGTTGAAAACCCAGGGTTTATTAGGGGTAGTTGTTTCCAGTTTTTAATGTATATTAAGTTACATTTTATAATAGGATTCACTTTTTTGCTCTGATTTTAATTTTTATTAGAATCCATATTCCTGATAAGCAATTATTTTAAAACCTTTTGGCAGCATTTTTTTTTTTTTTTATTTCAACAGAACTATGCAATTAAAAATTAATTTTAAAATCTTTCCCTTCTCTAATTGTAATAGTGGAGAGAACTCTTGAATCGTCTAATCTCCGTTTACTGTAGCTGTTGCTTATCTGCATGTTGTCGCAATACACATAATAGATAATGATAAAAGGATAGTTCTATTGTTCTGTGCATAGGTCTAGATCACGGGTGTCAAACACAAGGCCCGCGGGCCGAATCCGTCCCGCCGCCTTGTGTTATCCGGCCCGAGCCGACCTTGGACTGAGCTCCGGGAAGCAGAGAGAACAGACACAATGAGTGCAAAGACAGAGACAAGGAGAGCTGAAGCAGCTTTAGGTAGGTCAGGGTGCCTCAGCAGTGCCTTTTAGCTGCCTGTGTCCACCATTCCTCCCTGTGTCACCAAAGCAGTAAGTGTGAGAAAATATGGTGACACACTGGAGGAGTGTTATGAATAGCAACTGTGGGCCCTTCTTTTCCCTTCCTAGGCCCAGCCTGCATTTTGCGTTTGCAATAAGCAAAGTACAGTCAAGGGGCTGTTTACCTACAGGGGTAATATATACCTACAATGGCTGTAAACCTACAGGGGACTCTTATATCTTCCTATCTACATGGGGCTGTATATTTACCTACACGGGTCATATATACCTATCTATTGTACGTACAGGAGGCAGATATACCTGTCATCTACAGAGGGCTTTATACTCTACCTACAGGCATATTATCTACAGGGGGCAATATATTCTGTGAAACAATGAAAGGTAACCAGCTCACCTCTGAAGCTTGATAGATATAAGTCCTCCTTAGGTTCCCGTGCACGATCAGTGCTCCAAGTTGCACAGGTAGCAGGGAAAACAGGTAGCTGACATGTTTCGAGCGTAATGCAGCCCGAAACATGTCAGCCATTCCTTCCACCATGTCTCTCTGATTTGCCTGCCTGCCTATGCACGCTGTTTTTATGCCGATATATGTACTGGCAGTTTTTTGAATAAAGTTCCTCCTTTTCTACTGGCCCGGTGCTGATCATTTGGACTTTGTTTTCCCGGCAATATATTCTCCCTGGTTGCCCTCAAAGGGCTAATTATAACAGTAATACTGTACAAATGTATCTACTCCTTAATAGATTGCTTAACTGTTAAGGAGAAGTTTCATTTATACATTTCTAAAATTACGTCGGCCCTTTAAGGTACACCATGAGGCCGATGTGGCCCCCAGTGAAAATGAGTTTGACACCCCTGGTCTAGATAAAGATTAGACTAGGGCAATGGCAAGAGCAATACATGAAAGGATAATGGGTTAATCTTTTAGCTGTTGCTTAGCTGCATGTAGTCTCAATACACATAGTAGATAATGACATAAGGATAGCTCTATTGTTCTCTGGATAGGCCCAGATAAAGATTAAACTAGATCATAAGGGTAATGACAAGCAAAAGAAAAATGGGTTCATCTTTTATCTGCATGTAGTCTCTGTACACATAGTAGATAATGACATAAGGATAACGGTATTGTTGTATTGTTCTCTGGATAGGCCTAAATAAAGATTAGACTAGATCATAGGGGTAATGAAAAGAGCAATACATGAATAATGGGTTAATCTTTTTCAGTACTGGGTCGTTCCTGCTTTCTTCACATTTATCAGGTGCTGCTGATAACACTTACACCTCTGGACTTGCCGTCTGTCCCAGAAAATCTGAAAATCAACCTATTTGATGACAATGGGACAAGTCTGCAGCAGTGCAAACCAAGCTGCGTATCCACAGCAAAAACAATCCTAGGGATAGCCCTGGATATTTGTCACAAAAATACTTGTCAGGTTATTATCGGAATACTTTTCACAGCTGAGAGGCTGCTACAGTTGCATCCCGTCCAGACCATTCTCTCTCCTGGTTCATATCTGTCATAAGAGTAGAATAACGAAAATAACGGATCCGTTCCACAACAGACACCTGCGGACCCTATTAACTATAATGGGGTCTGCCAGGTTTTTATCATGGTGTCTGTCCTTTTAATGGAAAAAATAACGCTGCATACTGCACTATTTTTTCAGGTTATTTTTTAAATGGAATCTGCAAGACAGAGTGGATCTTCCGATTGAAGATGGGAACCGAATTTTAGCTAAACAATCTGCACTTCAAACACGCACTGATGCATTGTAGCAAACTATCAGCACAGGAGAGAGATGGGTGCTGATTATTTTATTCGCTTGTAGAAGATTGTCTAGACTAAATGGAACAGTTTCAGGCAAGCCTGGATATAAACAAGAAAGTTCCCATTCACTGGACAAAAAAGGGGTATTTTTTCTACAAAAAAGGGACGGGGAAAAACTAATTTTCGGGCGCCCAGTTTCACAACGTAATTGCGCTCTAATGCGAGTGAGATGCGCGCCGAAATTACGGTAATCCACAGCTCTCATAGAGAACTATGGATTACGCCTCCTCTCCCCGGACGTACAATACGATCATATTGTAGGCGCGGGGAGATAAGTGACATGTCACTTATTCGGGGCGCTTACGCGCCGCGAGTAATGCCAGTCTATGTACGCCGGGAGAGAGAAGGGACGTGTCACTTCTTCGCGGTGCTTACGTGCAGGTGAAGGAGGCCGGACAGCGCGTAGTTCTAAAACATCTGGCGTTTTGCGGCGCTTGCAGTACGTGCCGCAATACGCCGTGTGAACATACCCTTAGGATATTCCTGGGCTTTCAGGTAATATAATCAGCGAGATTGATTGGCATTTTGAATTTTAGGAGGAGTTTATAAACACATTATTTGATAGGGGATTGTCTCGCAACATTGAGTCCTCCTGTTTTCTTGGTTTCATTTTGAATTCAGGGGCGTGTTTACTGGCTTCTACTAGGCTGCAGTAGAAGCCAGGTCTGTAGCTATGCAACCAGTGGCTGGCAGCCAAACATGAGAGATTGAACAGCTCTGTAGCAAAAGCAACCAGTGCTAGCAGCCTATCATGAGGATTGAACAGATCTGTAGCTATAGCAACCAGTGCGGGGAGCCTCAAATACAGGTGAGAAGAAGTGAACAGGATCTGGTAAGCTATAAGCAACCAGTGCTGGAAACCCTATCAGAGAAAATTGAAGAGGTCTGTAGCTATAGCAACCTGAGGAGCTGATGCAGCCCTTACAAGAGGGGATATCTAGGAATAGGTAGGACACTGCTAATGGGCACATATTGCAAAGTGAGTTGTTTTTGCAAGATCTTTAACATAAAAAGCAGCAATCCTTGTAGTGAGACAACCTCTTTAAAGACCACTCAAGGTTCCCCCCCTTCCTGCCTTCTTAACCTCCTTAGTTAATTCAAATTTGCTTCTAGGTACACTATGGTACCAGTAAGTTTGCTTACCTGCAACTCAATACAGGATTTCTGGCTGATGGAACAGTCTCTGTTAGGTCACATGACCTTGGATTGGCTGAAGAGACCCTGTGCTTTTGGTGCCGACAGGGAAGTCTGTGTCTCTGTGCGTTTCTATGAGACTGACTCTAAACCTCCCATTAGGAATCAAGAAAATAGCAAATAGCTCACCGCCGCTGTGCTGGAACTTGCAGCCATAGTAAATAGTAAAAAAAACAATCTTGTAAGTCCGCACTAGGCTTGTGGTAAAATATCTAAATTTACTTTGTAGGATTAGAAATCAAAATAAACATACCGTAGTGGACAAAGCGGTCGTATTGAAGCAAGGTATGTGAAAAAAGAGAGACAAAAACAACCGACGCGTTTCAAACGCTAAACATTCTTACTCGTGCAATAGAGGGTTCAGTAGCGGATCACACAACCATGTTGTGCGAATCAGCAGCTCAGAGTGCAGGTCACATGACTCAGTGGCAGCAGTGAGAAATCCTGTATCCAGCTGCAGGTAAGCAAAATAATTGGCAATACTGTGTATCTAGAAGCAAGTTCTAACTAACTGAAGGGGGAAAAACGAGTGCTCCTTAATCTTACGCTGCCTCTTCTTTGTCCTGGGAAGCTGAGCGCCTCGTAGATTCCTTCACATAGTCGAGCCTGTGATGGAGTGTTGTCTCGCCAGCCTTGTAGACGATGGTGAAGATTCATAAGCGCTCCGCAGACAGGAGCCTCCTATTTGTCAGAGTTACCCAAGTGAATGCTCCCGTAATGCCTCAGCGGTGCGCCCCGGGGGGGGGGGGGGGGGGGGTGACATTTAATCCATTTTTGCCCTGGGACATAAGTCATCCAGAGCCAACAATGTTTTAGCTTCATCCAAAAGATTGGAACATTTTAGTTCTTCCTTCGTTGCTTTCCTCAAGGTCCGTTCCGGAATCCTCATAGATTCCGGTTATAGATAGTGCAGTCACTACCGAACCCTGAGGCCCGAGGGGCCCAAACGCCGTTATGCCACATAAGGGTAGGTTCACACGGCGTGTTTGAGGGGCGTAATTCGGCACATAATTGCACTGCAATACGCTCTGCAAATACGGTAATTCATAGCTCTCATTGTGATTATCTGCCATTTTCTGCGCCGGGAAAAATAATTGACACGTCAGTTCTTCCTGGCACTTAAACGCCGAGGAAAGTGTTAGTCAATGAGAGTTACATAGTTTGTAAGGCCGAAAAAAAGACAAGACGTCCATCCAGTTCAGCCTATTTTGCTAAAGTGTTGATCCAGAGGAAGGCAAAAAACCCCATGAGATAGAAGCCAATTATCCTCATTTTAGGGAAAAATTTCTTCCTGACTCCAATCTGGCAATCGGAATAATCCCTGGATCAGTGACCCTTCTCCAGAATCCCGGTCACTATAACTTGTTACATTATTACATCTAGAAATGTATCCAGACCCTTCTCCAGAATCCCGGTCACTATAACTTGTTATATTATTACATCTAGAAATGTATCCAGACCCTTCTCCAGAATCCCGGTCACTATAACTTGTTACATTATTACATCTAGAAATGTATCCAGACCCTTCTCCAGAATCCCGGTCACTATAACTTGTTATATTATTACATCTAGAAATGTATCCAGACCCTTCTCCAGAATCCCGGTCACTATAAGGCCGTGTTCACGCGGCTTATTCCCGACGGATTTGTGCGCTCACAAATCCGTCGTGAATAAGGGGCGGGGCCGGAGCTACCCGGCCCCATAGACAATGCATTATCTACGGCGCGTCCGTGCCGTAAGTAATGTGCATCTCACTTTCTCCCCCCGCGGCGGATTCGCCGAGCGGGGAGGAGCGACGGAATCCACTGTTCTCTATGAGAGCAGTGGATTACCGTAATGACTCCGACGGATTGGCGCTGTACTGCAGCGCAAATCCGGCGCGCAGTACGGCGCCAATCCGTGGCAAAATAAGCCGTGTGAACGAGGCCTAACTTGTTATATTATTACATCTAGAAATGTATCCAGACCCTTCTCCAGAATCCTGGTCACTATAACTTGTTCTATTATTACCTCTTGAAATGTATCCAGACCCTTCTCCAGAATCCCGGTCACTATAACTTGTTATATTATTACATCTAGAAATGTATCCAGACCCTTCTCCAGAATCCCGGTCACTATAACTTGTTATATTACATCTAGAAATGTATCCAGACCCTTCTCCAGAATCCCAGTCACTATAACTTGTTATATTATTACATCTAGAAATGTATCCAGACCCTTCTCCAGAATCCCGGTCACTATAACTTGTTATATTATTAAATCTAGAAATGTATCCAGACCCTTCTCCAGAATCCTGGTCACTATTACTTGTTCTATTATTAAATCTAGAAATGCATCCAGACCCGTTTTGAACTCTGTTATTGAATTCACAATGACAAGTTCCTCTGGCAGAGAGTTCTACAGCCTCACTGCTCTTACAGTAAAGAATCCCTTTCAATGTTTATGTAGAAACTTTCTTTCCTCTAGGCGTAGGGGACGCCCCCTTGGTCTGGATCCAGTCCTGGGTATAAATAAATCTTGGGAGAGATCTCTATATTGGCCCCTGATATAGTTATACATATTTATTATTGTCCCCTCCCCGAAGCCTTCTTTTCTCTAAACTAAATAACCCTAACCTTGCTAATCTTTCTGTGTACTGTAGTCCACCCAGTCCTTTTATTAATTTTGTTGCCGCCTTTGAACCTGTTCAAGTTCTACAATGTCTTTCCGGTGAACTGGTGCCCAAAACTGTACACAATATTCCATGTGTGGCCTAACCAGTGACTTGTATAATGGGAGAATAATGTTCTCATCATGTGCCTCTATGCCTTTTTTAATACACCCCATAATCCTACTTGCCTTGACAGCTGCTGCCTGACACTAGCTGCTACAGTTAAAGGGGTTGTCTCACTACATTGATTCATCTGACCTCAGTCCTGTTTTCTCAGTATAATTTGAATTCAGGGGCGTGTTTACTGGCTTCTACTAGGCTGCAGTAGAAGCCAGGTCTGTAGCTATAGCGACCAGTGCTGGCAGCCTATCAGGAGAGATCAAACAGGTCTGTAGCTATAGCAACCAGTGCTGGCAGCCTATCATGAGAGATTGGACAGGTCTGTAGCTATAGCGACCTGAGGAGCTGATGCAGCCCATACAAGAGGGGATATCTAGGAATAGGTAGGACACTTTTAATGTGACTTTTAAAGTGACTTGTTTTTGTAAGATCTTTAACATTAAAAAAGCAGCAATCCTTGTAGTGAGACATCCCCTTTAAATTTACTGTCCAACAGGATTCCCAAGTCCTTCTCCAGTCACTTTTACCAAGCGTTTTTCCATTTAACAGGTAATCATGTAATGGATTTCTCCAGTTGGCTGTCAGCACTTTAGAAGTACGTGTTGTCCAGCACGTGCTTCTAAAACACCCAGCTTATTGCGGCGCATACAGTACGAGTGAACATACCCTAAGAAGACACCAATATGGCACATGGGAGGTGGGGAGCCCTTTTTATAGATTTTCCATATGGGCCCAGGAGCTTGAGGTTACACCTCTGTCCAGGCAGATGCGGCGTTGCTTTATTTCATCACGATCCCACTTCCTGTTTCATCCAGAATTGTGGAGAGCCTCAGTAAAAGTGAGGCTTCCCACAATTCTGGACTTTGCAGGACTCCTCTGTCTAGGATGGAGATTCAGCACTGTTCATCCTGAGCTTCCTGGTTCAGGCATAGAACTGCAGTAGAGTGGGGCTAGGGGTGGGGGTGTAGCTCAGAAAAACAAAGCAGATTGCTGCTCAGGGTCTATGGAAAGCTGGGTGACTCCAACGTTGGATGTTGCACTGGCTGCCTTTTGTGGGTGTCAATATAATAATAAATGGGTTGTCTCGCTACAAGGATCGCTGCTTTTTATGTTAAAGGGGTTTTATCGTTGCAAAGATCATGTCTCAGTTTATGGGGACAGTAAAAATAAGCACTTTTGTAATTGGGTTGCATTACCTCAGTCACTTGGTTTAGCAGATATGAGCTTCTCTGTAAATCTGTATTCTGTTTCTGCTGTTGCTCTGTTGCTGGTCGGAACGCCCCCTGCATGATTCCCTAGACACGCCCCCTGCACTGTGATTGGCTGGCTGACATTTCATTCAGCCTGTTGGGATACGCCCATAGACAGGAAACGCCCCGGCCACGCCCCCTGTGCTGTGATTGGCTGCTTGCACACTCTGTGTTTACTCCCCTCTGAGCTGTTAAAATCGATAGTGAAACCAAGGTCTGCTGGCTCTATGTACATCTCCCAGCTCTAGGTGAAGTATCTGGGCAATGACTGCCTGTTTAAAGGGCTTTTGCCAAGAGGTTGATTCACCTCCTCACAGGTCCAGTCCTTAAGCTGCTACTTGGAAAAGAAGGCGTTCTGTTCCTCAGATCGAATGCAAGCCCCGCCTCCTTATGACGTCATCAGCTGTAGTGTATAACATAAGGATTAAACAATGTGCCTGTATTAGCTGCTTGTATAGTGCAGTGCTTAGGTGATCAGCTCTGCAAGACAGAGGTTAGGAGTTCAAGCCCCATCAGTAGTTTTTTTTTTCTTTTATAAATTCTACACATATGTAAAGATATGAAAATATATGTGTAGACATCTATAATTTTATTTATATTCACACACAAAGCTCCCCTATATAGTGTCCCGTCCTCGCAGTAGTCACACCAAGCCCTTCCACCATATGTGATACAAGGCATATATTCTGGGGGATGAGACATGATATAGGAGAGCTATGTTTGTGTATATATATCATTATAGAGATTGACATATAGATTTTAGGTCTCTCTACTTATGTGTAGGGGGGGGGAATTCTGTGAGGGACTAGAACTCCAAACCCCTTCCTTGTAAAGCCAGCACTCTACCACTGCACTACCAGGCCAAGTTAGTTACAGGTTGAGCAGGATCTTCTCTCAAAGCTGAGTGCTCCTCCCCCCATTTTCACTCACATGTCACTAACGGCAAGCAGAGATCTTTACTTGAAGCTGACATTTGTCCTTGTAGTTGAGTAAAGATCTGTTGTCAGTACAATTTGGGTGAACACCACTAGAAGTGAAAGCTGCTGGCTTTCAGTGTAATTTGTGTGATAAGAGATATAACAGGAGCTTGCTGGAGCCTCAAGGCTGCAGACATAAGACATAAGCAGGCAGGAGGCTACAGAGCTGTTATATCCAGACAACCTTCTGCATCCCCTGCTTTATAGAAAATGATGTCACAGTTCTTCAGTGAGGAGAGACACGCCTCCTGGGAGGAAAGACACGCCTGCTGACAGGAGAGACACGCCCCTGGATTTCAAACTCAATCTGAGAAAATTAACTGAACAGCACGAGCAGCTCAAACGATACATCCCCTTTAAGGATCTTACAAAAACAAGTCACTTTGCAATATGTGTCCATTAACAGTGTCCTACCTATTCCTAGATATCCCCTCTTGTATGGGCTGCATCAGCTCCTCAGGTTGCTATAGCTACAGACCTGTTCAATCCCTCCTGATAGGCTGACAGCGCTGATTGCTATAGCTACAGACCTGTTCAATCCCTCCTGATAGGCTGTCAGCGCTGGTTGCTATAGCTACACACCTGTTCATTCTCTGCTGATACGCTGCCAGCATTGGTCACTATAGCTACAGACTTGTTTGATCTCTCCTGATAGGCTGCCAGCACTGGTTGCTATAGTTACAGGCCTGGCTTCTACTGCAACCTAGTAGAAGGCAGTAAACACGCCCCTGAATTCAAAATGAAACCAACAAAACAGGACTGAGGCAAGATGAATCAATGTAGTGAGACAACCCCTTTAAGACTTTAATTGGGGAAGTACTCTTTGCAACACTTATTGGAGAAAAGCTGTTCCAGACAGCTAATACTGTATAATGGGGGTTGCAGCATATACTGGGGAGCAGGTAGGGGGTGCTTTATTGCTTTAAAGTGCAAGTGTATTGTACCCTTTAAAAGGGGGTCTCTGTTCGCAGACAAGCCTTTTATAAGGAAACCACTGGCGAACAGCTGATTATTTTAGGGGACATTGACCCTCAGTTGCTCATGTTCCTTACTTTGGCCACTACTGGAGAAATGTAGGCTAATGAATACCCGTCCATGTTATATATGGACAGGCTGGGACTCTTAGGAGCCCTGACTCCAAAGCAGGGCCTCCCTAGTAAGGGGTATATACAAGAGGGCTATAGGTATCCGGGTTGGCTCTGCACCTGGAGTTTCCTATGTATAAATGATGGAAATGTGTTTTCTTATGTTTACAAGATTCAAGCAGTTTGTAGCTTTTACTCCTCATATGGACTGACGCTGGATCATGGATGGCAGTGCCGCTAGCGCCATCTACAGCCTGCTACCATGAAGTGCATCATCACCGGACTGGACTGCACTGCTGGGAAGCGACTTCCCCTTAACACAAAAAGCTAACTAAAAGTCAGTGAGCCTCCCCATTCTGTCAAGGGGGAGTTACAGCTTTCTCGGATTCAGAAGTGCATCTTGGAAAGCTGGGTTACCTCCACAAGGTCAACTTGTCCTGTGGTCACACAACCTTACCGGAAGGAGAAGACAGCCTCGTTATGAGGCCAGGGATCTCTTGTAACCCTTGTTAAACTTCAGGAACTTAAAGGGGTTGTTTCACTACAAGGATTGCTGCTTTTTATGTTAAAGATCTTGCCAAAACAAGTCACTTTGTCAATATGTATGCATTAACAGTGTCCTGCCTATTCCTAGATATCCCCTCTTGTATGGGCTGCAACAGCTCCTCAGGTTGCTATAGCTACAGTTCTGTTTGATGTCTTTTGATAGGCTGCCAGCACTGTTGTATAGCTATCAGTCAGACCTGTTCATCTCTCCTGATAGGCTGCCAGCACTGGTTGCTATAGCTACAGACCTGTTCAATCTCTCATGATAGACTGCCAGCACTGGTTGCTATAGCTACAGACCTGTTTCATCTATCCTGATAGGCTGCCTGCACTGGTTGCTATAGCTACAGACCCGGCTTCTAGTGCAACCTAGTAGAAGCCAGTAAACACGCCCCTGAATTCAAAGTGAAACCATGAAAACAGAACCCCTTTAAGCCTTTTTTTATCTTTGCATCCGTACCAACTATGTAACCCCAATCCCATTTCAGGCTTAGGTTTGGAGTTTGGGTAAAGTTGGAGTCATCATTGGGGTTGGATTTGAGGGTAGTGGCTGAGATTTAGGGTTAGGTTTGAGGATAGTGGCCGAATTTAGGGTTAGATTTGAGGGTAGTGGCTGAGTTTTAGGGTTAGGTTTGAGGGTAGTGGCTCAGTATAGGGTTAGGTTTGAGGGTAGTGGCTGAGATTTAGGGTTAGATTTTAGGGTAGTGGCTGAGATTTAGGGTTAGATTTGAGGGTAGTGGCTGAGTTTAGGGTTAGGCTTGAAGGTAGTGGCTCAGTATAGGGTTAGGTTTGAGGGTAGTGGCTGAGTATAGGGTTAGATTTGAGGGTAGTGGCTGAGATTTAGGGTTAGGTTTGAGGGTAGTGGCTGAGATTTAGGGTTAAGTTTGAGGGTAGTGGCTGAGTTTAGGGTTAGGTTTAAAGGTAGTGGCTGGGTTTAGGGTTAGACTTGAAGGTAGTGGCTGAATTTAAGGTTAGGTTTGAGGGTAGTGGCTGAGTTTAGGGTTAGATTTGAGGGTAGTGGCTGAGTTTAGGGTTAGATTTGAGGTTAGTGGCTGAGTTTAGGGTTAGATTTGAGGGTAGTGGCTGAGTATAGGGTTAGGTTTGAGGGTAGTGGCTCAGTATAGGGTTAGGTTTGAGGGTAGTGGCTCAGTATAGGGTTAGGTTTGAGGGTAGTGGCTGAATTTAGGGTTAGATTTGAGGGTAGTGGCTGAGTTTTAGGGTTAAGTTTGAGGGTAGTGGCTGAGTTTAGGGTTAAGTTTGAGGGTAGTGGCTGAGTTTAGGGTTAGATTTGAGGGTAGTGGCTGGGTTTAGGGTTAGTTTTGAGGGTAGTGGCTGAGTTTAGGGTTAGATTTGAGAGTTGTGGCTGGGTTTAGGGTTAGATTTGAGGGTAGTGGCTGAGTATAGGGTTAGATTTGAGGGTAGTGGCTGAGTTTAGGGTTAGATTTGAGAGTTGTGGCTGGGTTTAGGGTTAGATTTGAGGGTAGTGGCTGGGTTTAGGGTTAGATTTGAGGGTAGTGGCTGGGTTTAGGGTTAGATTTGAGGGTAGTGGCTGGGTTTAGGGTTAGATTTGAGAGTTGTGGCTGGGTTTAGGGTTAGGTTTGAGGTTAGTGGCCGAGTTTAGGTTTGGGTTTTTCTTTGAGTTGGGGTTACAAGTTGTTACAGTAGTTAGTGTTGGGATTGGATTTGAGGTTAGGGTTGGGGTTTTTCTTTTTTTTCATCGAGTTAAGTTTGGAGTTAGATTTGAGGTTAGTGGCTGAGTTTAGGGTTCGGGTTAGATTTGAGGTTAGTGGCTGAGTTTAGGGTTCGGGTTAGATTTGAGGTTAGTGGCTGAGTTTAGGGTTCGGGTTAGATTTGAGTTTAGTGGCTGGGTTTAGGGTTAGATTTGAGGGTAGTGGCTGGGTTTAGGGTTAGACTTGAGGGTTGTGGCTCAGTATAGGGTTAGGTTTGAGGGTAGTAGCTGAATTTAGGGTTAGATTTGAGGGTAGTGGCTGAGATTTAGGGTTAGGTTTGAGGGTAGTGGCTGAGTTTAGGGTTAGATTTGAGGGTAGTGGCTGGGTTTAGGGTTAGATTTGAGGGTAGTGGCTGCGTATAGGGTTAGATTTGAGAGTTGTGGCTGGGTTTAGGGTTAGATTTGAGGGTAGTGGCTGGGTTTAGGGTTAGATTTGAGGGTTGTGGCTGGGTTTAGGGTTAGGTTTTAGTGGCCGAGTTTAGGTTTGGGTTTTTCTTTAAGCTGGGGGTACAAGTTGTTACAGTAGTTACTGTTGGGATTGGATTTGAGGTTAGGGTTGGGGTTTTTCTTTTTTTTTCATCGAGTTAGAGGTTTGGGTTAGGGGTTTGATTGATAGGTTTAGGTTGATTTGAGTTTAGGGTTTTTGGGTTAGATTTGAGGTTAGTGGCTGAGTTTAGGGTTGTGTTAGATTTAGTGGTTTTTAGTGGCTGAGTTTATGGGATTAGATTTGAGGTTAGTGGCTTTTTATTTAAGGGTTTAGATTTGAGGTTAGTGGCTGAGTTTAGGGTTCGGGTTAGATTTGAGGTTAGTGGCTGGGTTTAGGGTTAGACTTGAGGGTTGTGGCTTAAGGGTTGGGATTTTTCTTTGAGCTGGCGTCTGAAGCTGTTACAGTAGTTACATTTGGAATTGGATCTGAGATTAGGGTTATGATTAGTGTGTAACCCTAACCTCATGCAGTTTTAGCTACTAAAGCTGCTTTCTAATTTTTTCCCCATAGACTTTAATGGGCTTTGAGACATAAAAAATCTCAAATTCATCCAAACTGGTCTCAAACCAAATTTTGACACATTCTAACAACAATAATCAAGACTTTTAATATATATATTATTTTTGTAAAAGGAAAAAAAAAAATTTTTCAAGTACATACCTCCTAACATACTCCCTCACGTACATATAATATATTTAGTCGCTAAGGACTGTACCAAGTGGAGAAGAAAATCCAGGTCACCTCTTCTAGTCTCTTAGATCGTGAACTGGGGGTTAAGTTTTTGGAAAAGCCGACACCAAAGAACAAAGAACCTCATTTATGAAAACGGTCTAGGTGAAAGACTGTCTTTTTTTGCCCATAGCAACCAATAAGAGCTCATAGCAACCAATCAGAAACCATAGCAACCGATCAGAGCTCATGGCAACCAATCAGAGCTCATGGCAAAGAATCAGAGCTCATAGCAACCAATAAGAGCTCATAGCAACCAATCAGAAACCATAGCAATTGATCAGAGCTCATGGCAACCAATCAGAGGTCATGGCAACCAATCAGAGGTCATGGCAACCAATCAGAGGTCATGGCAACCAATCAGAGGTCATGGCAACCAATCAGAGGTCATGGCAACCAATCAGAGGTCATAGCAAGCCAATCAGAGG
The DNA here is from genome assembly GCA_025379985.1 of Phyllomedusa bahiana. Classification (NCBI taxonomy): domain Eukaryota; kingdom Metazoa; phylum Chordata; class Amphibia; order Anura; family Hylidae; genus Phyllomedusa; species Phyllomedusa bahiana. The sequence continues at coordinate 30,326 of JAODAL010014555.1, read as the reverse complement.
TCATAGTAACCAATCAGAGGTCATAGCAACCAATCAGAGGTCATAGCAACCAATCAGAGCTCATAGCAAGCCAATCAGAGGTCATAGCAAACCAATCAGAACCCATAGCAACCAGAGCCCATAGCCACCAATTAGAGTTCAGCTTTCATATTTTCAGAGCCCTATATGAAATTAAAGCTGAGCTCTGGTTGCTATGGGCACTGATTGGTTGCTATGGGCTATGATTGGTTGCTATGGGCACTTATTGGTTGCTATGAGCTATGATTGGTTGCTATGGGCACTGATTGGTTGCTATGATTGGTTGCTATGAGCTCTGATTGGTTGCTATTGGTAATAAAGATAGTCTTACTGCTAGACAGTTTTTATACATAAGGCCCAGAATGTGTAAATTCTGAAGTTTTAAATGCGTTACTTAGGGGAGCGAATGTTCCATCAATCCACGAGTGCAGCGCTTCCTCCTCCTAACGCAAGGAAACTTATCCTTAAGTTTACAGCAGCTAAGAAGGAAGAATGACCTCACCTATACGGAAGATATAATGAGCACAAATGGAAATGCGAATTCCCACAAGTGTTTTCCCAGCAGCTTGTAAACCAGCGAGATACGAGACGAGGTCTAGGCCAGGGGATCGAGTCTTGAAAAATGTCCTATAAATAGTGCGGCTAATCACGCGGAGTAGACTACGTGGATTAATTTGGATAACATTCGTCATAATTGAATCGGGCAAGGAGGGGGCGGCGTGATGAATTGTTAACCTTTTCTCCCCGCTTAAGCTGAGAGCGTCGTCTTCGGAAAGGCCACAACCACTGTAAAGAAGTGAAGGAAGCAATACCATTAAGCTGCATGGCACCATAATGTGTTGTCGACGTTCCCTTGGCTGCAGAGTTAATCAGTTGACTGGATTTAGCGCGCCTCATTTCTTTTAATGGCTGTTGCTTTGCTGATCCATCTTACCCAACTATTTTTTTTTTTTTTTTTTTCCTTTTTTTTTTTTTTTTTTTTCTCAACTTTTTAAAGGACATCGTAATTTAAAAACTTATATTTTACTATATGGGCCTTTGCATATCATGCATGAACCCTACCATTCGTATAAACTGAACTTGTATTGTGGGTATGTCCGTTTTTAAAACTTAGTTATCGTGTATGGAAAACTCCTGAAATCTTCTAACGTACTTTTCAGTTTGTGTTATTCACCACTTTCATGATCTCTGCTAGCTGGCAGTGAATTTACTTGTTCTTGTTTGCACCCAGAGGCTTAAAGGGGTTGGCTCACTACAAAGATTAGTTTTCAACATGTAGGGAACAGTAAGTGAAGACGTTTTCCAAATATATTGCTTTGTTCATTTTTTTTTGTTGAGGAGCTACAAATGATTTTATCACCTTCTGAGGGCTTTCAGGTTTCTTTAGTGACCGACCTGTTTGCTTTCTCCTCTGCTGTTTGTCTTATCTGATAGCAGAGAGGAGGTCATCACACAGGTCACAGCACAGAACTGCTGGCAGCTTGAGAGCTTGTGTGTTATCTGATCTTTCAGACAAAAGACACTAATTACTACTGTTTACTTTAGCTCTGAAGCTTCTCTGGACCTGGTAGCAGGAGATTTTTTATCTAATTAGCAGAAGTCTGACTACATGGAACTCACATGCTAATTACCCACAGCTTGACCAGGAAGTGACCGGATGCATGAATGAAAGCTGCTGCGGACTCTATGAAACAGTGAGATGAGACAACCCCTTTAACAGATAAGGGTGAACCTAGAAATCAGATTTACTGAGTTTCTTGTTGTAAGAGGAAAGTTTCCTCTTAGCAGCATGAACAATTGCCGGGCTCTTCCAGTGACTGATAGATGATGTTGATGTCATGCTAACCGCTTTCTGGTATCCAGTTGAATGGGCATTTAGCCACCGGCTATTGAGCTGAAGGTACTTAAAGGAATTCTCCACCTAAAAGTATTCTTCAAGTATTTGTGGCTAAGAGACCCGGAAAGGCATACGTTGAGCATTTCTAACATCTATTGCTTCTTCCCTGAGACCTGCTTACTGTCATGTCCGCTGTAGTGTGAAGTCTTGTTTAAAGGGGTTGTCTCACTACAAAGAATAGCTTTCAAAATGTAGGGAACACTAAATGAAGACATTCTGCAAATACATTGCTATGTTCTTCTTTTTTTGTTAAGGAGCTAGAAATGATTTTATCACCTTCCTGGCTCTATTTGGTTCCCCCAGTGACCGACCTGTGTACTTCTTCTCCCCTGCTGTTTGTTCTATGTGATAGCAGGGAGTGAAGTCATCACACAGGTCTCGTCAGCCAGAGTGAGAGCGAGTGTGTTATCTGAACTTTCAGACAAAAGCTCGTAATTACTGCTGTTTACTGTAGGTAAATCTCCTGCTAGCAGTTTCAGAGAAGCTTCTAAGCTAATCTAAACTAATTAGCAGACTGAAAACACAGAATTAAATACACAGAGTGAATGCACTGAGCTCGTATGCTAATTACAGACAGTCTGACCAGGAAGTGACAGGATGCATCTATGAAACTCTGAGGAGAGACAACCCCTTTGATCTGAGACAGGCTCTTTGCTATGGACCTGCTGCCTGAAAACACCTGTAGTTCAAACAGCATATCCCTACCCACCAATCTGTGTCACATGACTCTAGCAGCACTAATTTCAGAGACGGGGGAGAAGCAACATGGAGCAGCCACCTTGTGTCAGTCAAGCCTATGTCATTCCAGTTTTCCCCACAAAAATTAGGTAAAGAATCTGTTGAGCAAATATGTCTTACTGTTCCTCTTGTGGATATTCGTTTTGGGATCTGCCCATGGAGGCTGTGATGGGGCTCCCTGGCACTGTTTAGCCAGCAAAACCTGTTTTGCCAGTACTAGACTGACTGGGACTGGTCTGAGGAACTCCATGTCCCATCACTGGACTGGTATGACTGGTCATTATCGGTTTCCCAAAAATCTAGCATTAATGTGGAATTCCCCTTTAACTGTTGACATAAAGAAAGACCTAAAGAAGTATGATCTCCTCACTGCTAAATCTCAGGGCAACTGGCGCCGCGGGTCTTCCGGATCCCCGCACTTTTAACTGGGCCCCCTTCCTTAGAAAAACCTCAGCAATTTGGTTTTCGGGACATCTTTTTTGCTTCCCCTCGGAACGGGGGGCCCCATGGCGGGTTTCCCCTATCTTCTTTTGTTGGGTTTGACAAGGGATCTGTTTTTTTTTAATTTTCAGACCATTAGAAAAATGTTAGTGGGTGTGATTTTGCCCCCCTTAATGTGGTTAAAAACCCCCCCCCCCCCCCCCCCCCCCCCCCCCCCCCCCCCCCCCCCCCCCCCCCCCCCCCCCCCCCCCCCCCCCCCCCCCCCCCCCCCCCCCCCCCCCCCCCCCCCCCCCCCCCCCCCCCCCCCTATATATATATATATATATATATATATTTAAAATCTTTTCACACATGGATCAGTACTCCTCCCCATTTGGCCCAGGTGTTTTTAATTAGCAGTAGTCTATATAAGGGTTGATGCCCTGTTTCTTTCAGTCTGCTTGCAGGGAGCCCTGGGAAGGTGAGCAGTGTCTACCTTTCCATTTATGGTGGTGGTGCTATGTGGCGGCCATTGTTGCTGTGATGCTATGCTTGTGGGGTGGTGCAGCGCAGAACCAGGGGGCTAGGTCAGGCAGCAGTGGTGCTGTTGGGCCACTGGACTGTACCCCTCATCTGTGTGGTTTTTGCTGCGGTGGTGGCTGCCATGCAGTGTTGCCCCCATTTAGTGTAGGAATCCACTTTATAGAGGTCGCCGTGAAGGGGCAAGTGGGCCTATACGTTTTGATCAAAAAAAAATTCTAAGAACCTCCTGTTCATTTTTTGTAAAGTTTTGCTGAGAAGCATTTGATAAACGTATAGTGTGAGGATGCGCGGTTCATGCCTCTCCCTTCCAACCATCTCTATGCTGATGAGACTCAATTATACACCTCTTCCCGTGACATCACTCTTGCCCTGCTACCAAACACCAGTGACTGTCTGTCCGCTGTCTCTGACATCATGTTCTTTCTCTATATCAAACTAAACCTCACTAAAGCTGAACAACTTGTCTTCCCGCCATCTGCTAACCAACCCCACCCTGCTATTTCTGTCTCAGTGTGTGGCACCACCATAACTCCCAGGCAGCAGGCCCGATGTCTTGGGGATCATACTAGATTCTGATCAGTTCTTCATTCCCTATATCCAATCCCTTTCCCGCTCCTGTCACCTCGAGAACATCTCCAGAATCCGTCCATCTCTCACTGTGGAAACAACTCAAAACCTCATTGTTGTTCTTATTCTTTCCCATCTTGACTACTGTAACTCCTTGCTTATTGGTCCCCCTCTCTGTAAACTCTCCCCTCTCCAACTCCTGATGCAGCAGCCTCATCTTTCTTTCCAGCCACTATACTGATGCCTCAACCCTATGTCAATCACAGCACTGGTTGCCCATTCAGTAAAGAATACAACATAAACTAGTCCCTCTCGCCCATAAAGCACTCCACAGCGCTGCACCCCCCCCTACATATCCTCCCTCATCTCTATCTACCACCCGCTCTCTCACAGCGCTGCACCCCCCTACATCTCCTCCCTCATCTCTGTCTACCGTCCTACCTGCTCTCTCTACTCTGCTGCTGATATGAAACTACAGGCCACAATCATCCGAACCTGCCATGCCCGTCTCCAAGATATCACACGTGCTGCACCCATTCTCTGGAAATCCTACCACGTACCATTAAGCACAATCCTAACCTTTATAGTTTTAAGAGTGTCCTGAAAATACATCTTCTTAAGCAGGCCCACCAAGATCCCTAATTGCAAACCCCCACCTTCTATCACACACACTTCTGTCACTCCCTACACTAGGGCACTCACAGGCACTTATCTCTATATAGATGTACGGTTGGAGTAACAGGTTCACCCAATTTTTATGTAAACCACCCCATATGTAAACTTGACAATTCTCACCCTTTGTTTCACCCATACACCCTAATAGATTGTAAGCTCTCGTGAGCAGGGCCCGCACACTCCGTAGCTCTTTTTGTCTGTAATTATACCCTCTACATTGTAAAGTGCTGCGGAATTTGTTGCAGCTATATAAATAAAGATTATATTATTATATTATTATGTAAAGGGGTAATCCAGGATTGTAACGTTGATGATGTATCCATTGGGGGAGAGGTCATCAATAATAGATTGGTGATGGTCCAAAAGATACAATACTTAGCACAGCCATATTTAAAGTACAGCATGTGCAAAGAAGAGCAAATGTCAACATTTGAGAGGCTGCAGTGCTCACCAGAGTGGAATGGCCCCCTTCAAATGGATTTTCCAAGACTTTAAAAAAAAAAAAAAAAAAACACCCTACCACCTCCCAACCTGCTAAAATAGAAAATGTAGCCCCCTGTCGTTCACTGATGATGTCAGATTCATGGATCACATGATGCTGCAACCATTGTGCATGTACACCATGTGATCACAGAGGTCAGTGATTGGCTGCAGCATCATGTGATCCATGGATGTGACATCATCATTGAGCGACCAGGCGGTGACACTGTGGAACAGTGAGAGGTAAGTAATAACTATTTTAGCACATTCAGGGGTAGAAGGGAGGTTTTTAAAAACCTCTTGCTGCAGATTATCCAAAGGGGTCCTGAGAATTGTACCCCAAAACATCTGATATTGATACCCGATCCTATCAATTTTAAAATCCTAGCTTAACCCTTATATTAAGCAGCACCTCCTCAAATCTAGCAAGTTGCACTAAATTTATCATGCTCCGTATTTTGCTCTGTTTTTTTGAAGATTTTGGGGCTATTTGCCGCTTTTTTGCCCTCCATGCATTGATGCACTTTACGACAGTCTTGCTAACTGTTAGGCGGCGCTAAGTGCTGGAGGAGGCCTGTGCGGTCTTATTTAGTTGCTAGCTAGTGCTACAAATGTTCTATAGATTTTCTTCTCTCCCTCCTTAATATGTTTTAGTGTCAGGCACCTGCCGCACTCTCTTCTAAACACGCTTTTATCCAGCTTAATTTCTGTTGCTCCTACTGTTTTGAAATGTATTTATTTCAACTTCTTTTTCCTCTTTCTTACTTCTCAGGGGACAATTAGTGTTGGCATAGATGCCACGGAGCTGTTTGATCGGTATGATGAAGATTTTGAAGACCTGCCAGGAAGTGGCTTTCCCCAGATTGAAATTAACCGTATGCACATCTCGCAGTCTATTGAGGTACGCACAGCTAATTTTTCTCCATATATAAATATATCTGAATTTGCAAGGCAATAGCAGTGCCATTAAGCATCTAAGAGATGCTGAAGTTTTATTTTTATTTAACTGGGACTCATCTTTATTTAATTATTAGCTTAGCCGGAGCCTCATCTACAGGAGATGGCACTAGGAGATAATGCAGAGTTGCTGGATAAACTCAAAATAGCTATAAGAGTAGCAGCCATTTGGGTGTAGCTCTAATAGCAGCAGCCGTCGGGGTGTAGCTATGAGAGCCGCAGCCGTCGGGGTGTAGCTATGAGAGCCGCAGCCGTCGGGGTGTAGCTATGAGAGCAGCAGCCGTCGGGGTGTAGCTATGAGAGCCGCAGCCGTCGGCGTGTAGCTATGAGAGCAGCAGCCGTCGGGGTGTAGATGGGGAGCAGCACCCGGGGGTTAGCTATGAGGCAGCAGTGTTGGGGTGAGTATGAGAGCAGCAGCCGTTGGGTGTGCTAGAGGCAGCAGCCGTTGGGGTTAAAACATGAAGCAGCACGTGGGGGTAGCTTTGGAGCCGCAGCCGTTGGGGTGTAGCTATGAGAGCAGCACCCCCTCGGGGGGGTAGAAAAGAGCAGCCCGCGGGGGGGAGCTATGAGAGCCGCAGCCGTCGGGGTGTAGCTATGAGAGCGCGCCCTGGGGTGTAAACTACAGTCGTTATTTCCCGTACAGCCATGTACAGTAGATAATATGTAATTCTTGGTTTGCCCTGTGGTGGGCATACCAGGGAATTTGAACACCACTGTCATGATCTCGTACAGATTACAGCTGATAGCTCGGAGTCCCAAAAATAATCACCCTGTGGTAAAAAATCCATAATAGATTTTATGGGATTGGGGTGCTGATTTTCTGCTGTGATTTCATGTACATAGTCTTCATTACATAGTACATAAGGTTGGAAAAAGACCCAGGGCCATCAAGTCCAACCTATAATTCTACAGTGTTGATCCAGAGGAAGGCAAGAATCCTAATGAAGTGGAGGCCAATTGTCCCAGACAAGAGTGAAAATTCCTTTGTCTCCAAATCTGGCATCAGAATAATCCCTGGATCAATGTCCTATCTCCAGAATCCAGTCCCCATGACCTGTGATATTGAATTCTTCACGAAAAGCATCTAATCCCTTTTAGAACATTTGCTATTGTAATGGATGGAACCTCGAAGGGGCTCTACATCCTAGTGTGGTCTCCGGATTATCCTAGGATATAAAGGTGCTGCACCGAGAAAGAGATCACACCAATCTTCCCAGTTGGTATGAATACATTTTTGGTATTTATTATCAAAAATGGCAGGTTTTATAGTCTTTTGTGTTAGTGAGATAAGAAAGCATCACATGGGGATAGTGCTTGTCTGTGATTGGTTATATCCTTATTTGGGATACACTCCCTTATCGGGAATGTCCGAACCTTGGGGTAGTCCCCCCAAAAGGAGCTCCATTTTGGTTTTACAGCAGATATTCTAAAAGCAAATATGTAGCACCCATTTTTAAAAAGCCATTTAAAAAAAAAAAATTTTTACAGGAAACCCTTTTACGTCCATGTGAAAAGGGCATACATAGTTTAAATTAACTAATACAGTAAAAGGGGGAGACAAAAAAGGATCACACTAGACCCCTTTTTTTCCCCATCCAAAACACTAAATTCCACCATCTCAACCTCTTGTGGCCCGAACTCCATAGTGTCACCGCTCTTACCGTAAAGAATCCTCATCTGTGGTTATCGTGAAACCTTCGTTTCTCTAGACATAGAGGATGCCCCTTTGTCAATGTTACTTCCCTTATTGTGATTTAGTAGGTTTTCAGTTTTTCCCTGCAGAGTTTCGAGGCCTGAAAACCTTATATTTTTAAGGTAACAAAAAAATTCAAGCTTAACTATTTTTCCCCACACTCCGGCTTCGGCACGCACCAACAATGATTTTTTTTCATGGGTTTTTGGGGTTGAGATCCATTCAGAAAAAGCTTTCAACTACGGGGCAGCCCCCGGGTTTGTACGGATGGGACTGTGGTTTGTTCTTTTTTTAAAATTTTGTAGTAGCGGAACGGTAAAATTTATTAAATGTAACTCCGCACAAAATTTTATAGTTTTTGGGTATGCGGGGAAGAGTTTTTTCATTTGTTTTCCCTTTTTGTGCCTGTTAAGAAAAAATTATAAAAATACAGGAAACCTCAAAGAAGCATTTATGCTGTCTACTACATGAAAAAAACTTTGAGATTTTAGTTCCCATGTTTGATCAAAAAAAGCTTAAAACCAACCCCAGCTTAAACGGATCTCGAGGGGGTGGTCCTAATAATAATATCTTTATTTAATAGCGCCAAATATTTCCCCGCAATTTACAAAATTTAAGGGAAAACGTCAGACATTTAAAATTAAAGTACACAAGAGACCCAGGTGGGAGGGCCCTGCGTGGAAACTTACAATCTTTTGGGGTATGGTGAAACAACGGAAGAAGTCAAGTTTACAAAAGGTCGCCATGTTTTATAAAAGGGGGGGGGGGTTTTCATGAAAAAAGGATGAAACTCCACCCAATGTACTCTATAACAATAAATGCCTGTGAGTGCCCAAGGAGGGGGTGGGCGATGTGTGGAAGCGTTAGGGTCTTGGGGGCCAGACCGAGAAGATGTATTTTCAAGGCCCTCTTAAAACTGTGAGGGTTGTGAATGTGCTGATCGCCCGCTGGTAGCATATTCCAGAGAATTGGTGCCGCACGTGTGAAATCTTGTAGGCGGGCATGGGAGGTTCGGATGATTGATGAGTGTAACCTGATATCAGCAGCAGAGCAGAGAGAGCGGGTCGGGTGGTAGACAGAGACGAGGGAGGAGATGTAGGGGGGGGCAGCGTTGTGGAGAGCTTTATGAGTGAGAATGCTGAGTTTATACTGTATCCTGTACGGAATGGGCAACCAGTGCAGTGACTGACACAGGGTAGAGGCATCAGTATAGCGGCCGGAGAGAAAGATGAGCCTGGCTGCTACTCTATTTTTACCGCTCATTAGAGTCCAATTCAGACTTCTCATTGGGTCAACAGAACTCCATAATCCAGAGAGAAAAATAAAAAAAGCACCAACCTTGCAAGCACACTGCACTGATATAACAACCTGTGGAGGTGGGTGCCACTGGCATGGTTGCGGCATATATAAATACACGCATTCCAATACCAGTGGCACACCATCTGCTAAAAGGGCTATACAATAAATGGAAACCTCTAAAGAAGCATTTATGCTATCTACAATACATGAAAAAAACTTTGAGATTCTTAGTTCACATGTTTTGATCAAAAAATGCTTAAGCCACCCCCGTTGTAAGCCGGGGATGGCTTAAGCATTTTTTGATCAAAACATGTGAACTGAGAATCTCAAAGTTTTTTTCCTGTTAAGAAGATTTCACCTCATGTGCTGCTGTGGCGTGCTGGAAATTGTCGTTCCACAGCTTCTATCATTTGTGGAACATGGAATTACACGTGCCAGCATGCCCCATAAGTCTCAGTTTGAAACTAGGGGACAGATGTAAGTTGGAATGGTGCAAGTCGGGGAAGGCCTGTATGGGTTCTCAGTTATGAAACTTGCTCTTATATATAATGAGTTCAAACGTGGAAAAGAAGATTTTACAAAAAGTGCTGAATGTTACTGTGATTTTTTTCTCACATCCAGGCTCCACTAACAGCCACGGACACGGCCATTCTCTCCGGGAGCCTCTCCACTCAAAATGGTAACGGAGGCGGATCAATAAACTTAGCTTTGAGACGAGTGACCTCGGCCAAGGGATGGGGAGAGGTAAGCACCGTGAAAAATAAACACTGAAGATCTCTACCTCCGCCCGAGCGAACAAACAAGAAAACGCACACACAGCACATTATGAATATAAATTGCCAAACAGGACGGAAAGGTAGTTTGCAAACTGGTGTTTATATAATTATTGCTGTCTACCATCCTGTCAGACACAAAGGTGTTATACATCACTGCCTCCGTGTGAAGGACAAAACTAATGGGATCTGCTCCAAGCCTCTCCTGCTCTACCACAGGCCCCGTATCTGTTTTGATGATTAAGGGGGGTAGCAATTATTACTGAGGCCACTGGTTAGTAACTTCTAGAGAAAGGCTAATTTGCTAAATGTGCCAGAGAGAAATTATCTGCTGAGGGGAATCAAATCCACAACAGCAAAGAGCTGAAAATGGCTGCAGCCATGCCGCTTGTGTTCTCAATGCCAGGGCTCCCCAACTCCAGTCCTCAGGACACACCAACAGGTGATGTTTTCAGGATCTCCCACTGAATGCACTGACCATAATAATATCAGCTGTGCAATACTGAGGAGATCCTGAAAACATGACCTCTTGGTGGGTCCTGAGGACTGGAGTTGGGGAACATTGCTCTATGCCTGCCCTCGAATACTGTCAGGCAGTGAAACATGTAAGTGGATGCAAAGGGACCATCACCGCCGGTCTCCACTGCTTCCAGAAATTCATTGTTTCTCGAATAACGGCCATTTTTTTTTAATATATCGGTACCGATTGCTGACACTCTGAGGCGTACGTTTTTGGTTTTAGTCTGTAGTGTTTCACTCCAAAAATTGAGGGGTTTAACTTAATGGAATGGTGTGGGATGTATGGGATAGAGGTATATATGGAGCCATAGATATTAGGCAGATGGATGGATAGATTAACAAATATGCAATAGATATTGGAGGAATAAAGACATGGAGATGCATTAGATAGAGGGATGGGCATGACTATGAGATGGACAGACAGGCGGGAGGGATGGCTATGAGACGGACGGACAGACAGGCGGGAGGGACGGCTCTGAGACGGACGGACGGACAGGCGGGAGGGATGGCTATGAGACGGACGGACGGACGGACAGGCGGGAGGGATGGTTATGAGATGGACAGACGGGAGGGATGGCTATGAGATGGACGGACAGGAGAGAGGGATGGCTATGAGATGGACAGGCGGGTGGGATGGCTATGAGATGGACGGAGAGGCGGGAGGGATGACTATGAGGTGGACGGACAGGCGGGAGGGATGGCTATGAGACAGACAGGCGGGTGGGATGGCTCTGAGACGGACGGATGGACAGGCGGGAGGGATGGCTATGAGACGGACAGGCGGGAGGGATGGCTATGAGATGGACGGACAGGCGGGAGGGTTGGCTATCTGATGGACGGACAGGCGGGAGGGTTGGCTATCTGATGGACGGACAGGCGGGAGGGATGGCTATGAGGTGGACGGACAGGCGGGAGGGATGGCTATTAGATGGACGGACAGGCGGGAGGGATGGCTATGAGATGGACGGACAGGCGGGAGGGTTGGCTATCTGATGGACGGACAGGCGGGAGGGATGGCTATGAGGTGGACGGACAGGCGGGAGGGATGGCTATTAGATGGACGGACAGGCGGGAGGGATGGCTATGAGATGGACGGACAGGCGGGAGGGTTGGCTATCTGATGGACGGACAGGCGGGAGGGTTGGCTATCTGATGGACGGACAGGCGGGAGGGATGGCTATGAGGTGGACGGACCGGCGGGAGGGATGGCTCAGAGGTGGATGGACAGGCGGGAGGGATGGCTATGAGATGGACGGACAGGCGGGAGGGATGGCAATGATGTGGATGGACAGGCGGGAGGGATGGCTATGAGATGGACGGACAGGCGGGAGGGATGGCTATGAGATGGACGGACAGGCGGGAGGGATGGCTATGAGATGGACGGACAGGCGGGAGGGATGGCTATGAGATGGACGGACGGGAGGGATGGCTATGAGATGGACAGGCGGGTGGGATGGCTATGATGTGGACGGACAGGCGGGAGGGATGGCTATGAGACGGATGGACGGACAGGCGGGAGGGATGGCTATGATGTGGACGGACAGGCGGGAGGGATGGCTATGATGTGGACGGACAGGTGGGAGGGATGGCTATGAGATGGACGGACAGGCGGGAGGGATGGCTATGAGGTGGACGGACAGGCGGGTGGGATGGCTCTGAGGTGGACTGACAGGCGGGAGGGATGGCTATGAGACGGATGGACGGACAGGCGGGAGGGATGGCTATGAGACGGACGGACAGGCGGGTGGGATGGCTATGAGGTGGACGGACAGGCGGGTGGGATGGCTATGAGATGGACGGACAGGCGGGTGGGATGGCTATGAGATGGACGGACAGGCGGGAGGGATGGCTATGAGACGGACAGACAGGCGGGTGGGATGGCTATGAGGTGGACGGCCAGGCTGGAGGGATGGCTATGATGTGGACGGACAGGCAGGAGGGATGGCTATGAGATGGACGGATGGACAGGCGGGAGGGATGGCTATGAGATGGACGGAGGGACAGGCGGGAGGGATGGCTATGAGATGGACGGATGGACAGGCGGGAGGGTTGGCTATCTGATGGACGGATGGACAGGCGGAAGGGATGGCTATGAGATGGACGGACAGGCGGGTGGGATGGCTATGAGGTGGACGGACAGGCGGGAGGGATGGATGGCTATGAGGTGGACGGACAGGCGGGAGGGATGGCTATGAGGTGGACGGACAGGCGGAAGGGATGGCTATGAGGTGGACAGACAGGCGGGGGGGGGATGGCTATGAGGCGGACGGACGGACAGGCGGGAGGGATGGCTATGAGATGGACGGACAGGCGGGAGGGATGGCTATGAGATGGACGGACAGGCGGGAGGGATGGCTATGAGATGGACGGACGGACAGGCGGGAGGGATGGCTATGATGTGACCGGACAGGCGTGAGGGATGGCTATGAGGTGGACAGACAGGCGGGTGGGATGGCTATGAGAGGGACGGGCAGGCGGGAGGGATGGCTATGATGTGGCCGGACAGGCGGGAGGGATGGCGATGAGTTGGCCAGACAGGCGGGTGGGATGGCTTTGAGATGGACGGACAGGCGGGAGGGATGGCTATGAGATGGACGGACAGGCGGGTGGGATGGCTATGAGATGGACGGACGGACAGGCGGGAGGGATGGCTATGAGATGGACGGACAGGCGGGAGGGATGGCTATGAGATGGACGGACGGACAGGCGGGAGGGATGGCTATGATGTGACCGGACAGGCGTGAGGGATGGCTATGATGTGGACGGACAGGCGTGAGGGATGGCTATGAGATGGACGGACGGACAGGCGGGAGGGATGGCTATGAGATGGACGGACGGACAGGCGGGAGGGATGGCTATGATGTGGACGGACAGGCGGAGGGATGGCTATGAGGTGGACGGACAGGCGGGAGGGATGGCTATGAGATGGACGGACAGGCGGGAGGGATGGCTATGAGATGGACGGACGGACAGGCGGGAGGGATGGCTATGAGATCGACGGATGGACAGGCGGGAGGGATGGCTATGAGATGGACTGACGGACAGGCGGGAGGGATGGCTATGAGGTGGACGGACGGACAGGCGGGAGGGATGGCTATGAGGTGGACGGACAGGCGGGAGGGATGGCTATGAGATCGACGGATGGACAGGCGGGAGGGATGGCTATGAGGTGGACGGACGGACAGGCGGGAGATAGGGGTCGGTGGTGGACGGTCTGGAGGGAGTGATAGCTTTTTGATGGACGGACAGGCGGGAGGGATGGCTATTAGATGGACGGACAGGCGGGAGTGATGGCTATGAGATGGACGGACAGGCGGGAGGGATGGCTATGAGATGGACGGACGGGCAGGAGGGAGGGATGGCTATGGGGGTGGACGGATGGACAGGCGGGAGGGCTGGCTTTGTGGTGGACCGACGGACTGGCGGGAGGGATGGCTATGAGTTGGACGGACGGACAGGCGGGTGGGATGGCTATGAGATGGACGGACGGACAGGCGGGAGGGATGGCTATGAGGCGGACGGACGGACCGGCGGGAGGGATGGCTATGAGGTGGACGGACGGACAGGCGGGAGGGATGGCTATGAGGTGGACGGACGGACAGGCGGGAATGATGGCTATGAGATGGACGGACAGGCGGGAAGGATGGCTATGAGATGGACGGACAGGCGGGAGGGATGGCTATGAGGTGGACGGACGGACAGGCGGGAGGGATGGCTATGAGGTGGACGGACGGACAGGCGGGAGGGATGGCTATGAGATGGACGGACAGGCGGGAGGGATGGCTATTAGATGGACGGACAGGCGGGAGGGATGGCTATGAGATGGACGGACAGGCGGGAGGGATGGCTATGAGGTGGACGGACGGACCGGCGGGAGGGATGGCTCTGAGGTGGACGGACGGACAGGTGGGAGGGATGGCTATGAGACAGACGGACGGACAGGCGGGAGGGATGGTTGTGAGGTGGATGAGTGAGTGGCTCAGACCCCGTATCTTTTTTGGTGATTAAGGAGGTATCATTTATTACCAAGGCCCCCCCACTAGTTAGTAACTTCTAGAGAAAGAGTATCCGAATACTGTCAGACGGTGGAACATGTACTGTCCTTTAAGTGCATTTAAAGGGACCATCACAGCCGCCGGTCTCCACTGCTTCCAGAAATTCACTGTTTCTCAAGTATCGGCCTCTTTTATGTATCTGTACAGATTCCTGACACTCTGCGTCTTACATTTTGGGTTTTATTCTGTAGTGTTTAAATCCAGAAATTGAGCGGTTCAACAGAGGTTGTGCTACGTTGAGATTTGTGTGTAGAGGGAACAATGTGGGATATATGGATCGATATGGGATATAGTCATCTATAGAGTCCTAGATATTAGAGAGATGAATAAATAGGCAATAGATATTGGAGGGATAAAGACAGGGAGACGCATAAGTTAGAGGGATGGGGGGATGGCTAAATAGATAGAAAGTTGGATGAGAGATGGATGGGTATAAGATAAATGAATGGATGATTGGTTATGAGAGAGAGATTTGTGAGTTGGATGGATGCACAGGATGGACGGATGGATGCACAGGATGGACTGATGGATGCACAGGATGGACGGATGGATGCACAGGATGGACGGATGGATGCACAGGATGGACGGATGGATGCACAGGATGGACTGATGGATGCACAGGATGGACTGATGGATGGGAACTGGATGAATGGTTGTGAGAGTGTGGGATTTAGGAGTTGGATCGATGCACAGGATGGACTAATGGATGCACAGGATGGAGGGACTGATGGATGCACAGGATGGACTGATGGATGCACAGGATGGACTGATGGATTCACAGGATGGATGCACAGGATGGACTGATGGATTCACAGGATGGATGCATGGATGCACAGGATGGATGCATGGATGCACAGGATGGATGCACAGGATGGATTGATGGATGCACTGTATGGACTGATGGATGGACTGATGGATGCACAGGATGGACTGATGGATGGGTACTGGATGAATGGTTGTGAGAGGGAGATTGAGGAGTTCAATGGATGCACAGGATGGACGCATGGAGGCGCAGGATGGACGCTGGGAGGCGCAGGATGGACGCATGGAGGCACAGGATGGACGCATGGAGGCACAGGATGGAGGCACAGGATGGCCGCATGGAGGCACAGGATGGCCGCATGGAGGCACAGGATGGACGCATGGAGGCACAGGATGGAGGGCGCATGGAGGCACAGGATGGAGGCACAGGATGGACGCATGGAGGCACAGGATGGAGGCACAGGAGGGCGCATGGAGGCACAGGATGGCGATGGATGCACAGGATGGCCGCATGGAGGCACAGGATGGACGCAATGGAGGCACAGGAATGGAGCAATGGAGGCACAGGATGGACGCATGGAGGCACAGGATGGACGCAGGGAGGCAAGGATGGAGGCACAGGATGGACGCATGGAGGCACAGGATGGACGCACAGGATGGCCGCATGGAGGCACAGGATGGCCGCATGGAGGCGCAGGATGGACGCATGGAGGCGCAGGATGGACGCGCAGGATGGACGCATGGACGCGCAGGATGGACGCATGGAGGCGCAGGATGGACGCATGGAGGCGCAGGATGGACGGATGGAGGCACAGGATGGGTATTGGATGGATGAATGGTTATGAGAGAGGGAGATTTAGGAGTTGGATGTATGGGTCATGAGATTCATACATGGATGAATAGAGGGGTATATGATGGATGGCTGAGAGGGACTGATGGATGGGTATGATATGGATTGGTGAGTGTGGGGTGGATTGATGGATGGCTAGGAGATTGATAGATTTTAGATATCACATAGATATGAGAGACTAGATAGATGGATATGAGAGGTATTAGATGGAAAGATACATAGATAATTATAACATGGAATTCTAGCTAGAGAGACTGAGAGTGAGATGAAGTAGAGGAGGTCAGGAGTAGACGCTCCACTGGGCTTGTGTGAAGAAAGATAGATATAAATGAGGAATGAATAGATAGACACAGATGTCCCCGCACCCTGCGTATGTCCATAGGTTGATGCTGGCTGCACAGTCTGGCACCTCCTTTGCTCTCTGGTCTCCTTTTTCCTTTCATTCTTCCCTGGATGTAATAACCAATGACCCATCCTATAAAAGGCTGATTTCCTGCTTTAATGTAGCAGGTATAAAATGTGGTTTCTGGAGAATGCATTTACAGCTAATTGCACAGACTCCGTGTAGCCAAGGGCGAACTTGTATAAAAAATTCTGTACTGCAATAAGAATCCCTACAACCGCTCCCCCGCCTCCTTCCACAACAAGAGAATTAGATCCCGGAGCTTTCCTGAATGGCACAAGATGAATAATAATAATCTTTATTTATATAGCGCCAACATATTCCGCAGCACTTTACAATATAGAGGGTATAAGCACAGACAAACCAGACATTACATTATAAAAAAAAGCTACTTACAAATGAGACACGGGGTGTGAGGGCCCTGCTCACAAGAGCTTACAATCTATTAGGGTGTATGGGTGAAACAAACGGTGACAAGTGCTTGGTCTACAATGGTCCGGCCATGTTACATAAATATGGGGTAGTATACATAAAACGAGATGAATGAGAATATTCTTAGTGTAGTAAAACACTCCTACACAGTACTATCAATTGCCACAATAGTCCAGAGGTTTATAAAGAAGTTGCAGGAAGCGTCCACTTCATTCCACCCTTTCCTGTGCTGATGAATGTGGAGCAACAATTTCAGGACAAAGGGGAGGAGCTTGGGTTGATGAGTGTCTGACTGGGAGGAGACTTGCAGTAGACACAGACCCGCCCTCTAGAAGGTGGATGGGACCAGAAGCGAAAGGAGCACAGGTTTTGGTTTTGGTATTTTTTGGAGTCTAGTTCCTTCTGGAGCTCGCAGAAAGTCTTAGCGAGTGAGTAATAGGTGTTCTCCTTCTGCCGCTTTCTCATTCGTCTCCAGGTTTAGTGCCCCTTTAAGCGTTCCCAGCTCTGCCTGTAATTTTTAGTGAGTATATAAATACTGCATCTTTAACAAGCGTTCGGTACTGCTGAGACTGAAGAATGTCAGATTAACATTGAAAAGCTGATGTGAAAGTCACCCACAGTATAGAAAATGAGCCCGTGGAAGCTCTCGCTCCAACTTCAAAGGCTGCGCTCAAGCAGAACTGCTGACATGGTTTAACATGAGACTCTGGAGAGCAGTCTCGAGCCACCTGTGAGACCTAAAATACAGTGGAGTGTAACCAAATGGAAATGCAAAAAAGCAGCAATTCATCCAAAGACCCTTAATTAGATTCCGAGAGGAGAGGAGTCAGTTATCAGACAGCCGGGTCTTCTCCAGAGAGACCTCTCCTCTTTTATTCCAGAGCGCCAGGCCCAGCAAAGAACCGACACTCCGCTGCCAAGTCAAGAGAGGAGATTGAATAAGATACACCCGTTGTAATTTAAGGGTTGAATGGGGCAGTGGCCCAGGGCCAGAACGTCTCCATGTAGGATGAAAGACAGAGACATTAACTGATTACGTTATTCAGGAGCCACGACCTTCCGGATCTGCGGGGGACGCTCGGTCACGCTCAGAAAATTTCCTTTTTTTTTTGTGCCCCTTCATCCAAAAATAAATCCTGTGTTTTGGGTCTTACATGTAATGGTGCAATTCATAATATTAATAATTTTCCGTGCACTGATATCTGAGGCTAAGAGGCTTACTCTGCAATATCGTATGTAATCTCATTACACACTATGGATCCTAATTGCATTTGCTGTCACTTACAGCATCGCTGTCAGCCAAGTTACTTAATTTTAACTGTGTTCTGGCTTGTCAGTGTGCCGCTCATTGTGGGTCCCTGATATAGCACTGATGAATCTGCCATTAAATGATAATGGACTAGATTTATGTGCACTCCTGTGCAATACATGAGTATGAGTTGTGGCAAAAAAAGGCAGAGAAAGAGAGGCATGTATAGTCATGTGCTGTGGTTGTAGAATAGGACCTGGCTGTCAACGCTAGTGGCGGGCACCTACGGCCCGTCAACACCAGTAGCAGCCCCCCCTCCCTGGCCGTCAAGGCCATCACTGGCCCCCGGCCGTCAACCCCCCCAGTCATCAACGCCATCGCCGGGCCCTCCCGGCCGTCAACGCCATCGCCGGGCCCTCCCGGCCGTCAACGCCATCGCCGGGCCCTCCCGGCCGTCAACGCCATCGCCGGGCCCTCCCGGCCGTCAACGCCATCGCCGGGCCCTCCCGGCTGTCAACGCCATCGCCGGGCCCTCCCGGCCGTCAACGCCATCGCCGGGCCCTCCCGGCCGTCAACGCCATCGCCGGACCCCCCCGGCCGTCAACGCCATCGCCCCTCTACACCACACCCCCACCCCGGCCATCAACGGCAGTGGCGGTCTCCTCCAACCCCCCGCTCGTCAACACCAGCGGCGGCCACCCACCCCAGCCGTCAACACCATTACACCCCCCCGACCGTCAACGCCATCGCTGGGCTCTCCCGGCCATCAACGCCATCGCCGGGCCCTCCCGGCCGTCAACAACATCACCGCTCCCCTCCCCCCGGCCGTCAACGCCATTACCCCAACGCCCGTCAACGCCATCGCTGGGCGCCCACCGGCCACCAGCGCCGGGCCACCAATGCCAGCACCAGGCACCCCGGACACTACTGTTTACTGAAGGTTTGCAGAATAGTGCATAATAATAGGAGCAATATCAAATACAGTCCTTTACTGCAATATGACATCATGAACAATATAAAATACAAGGAAATCTAGAATAGAATGGATATAGCTTATATCAAATAGTCCACTTCATGCGTCTGACGTATCAGTGAGTAGAAAGGATTAAAGGGTCATTACCAAAATTAGTGAACACCAGCGACTAGTCGGAATGAGATGGGCAATCCCCAGGCAAGGTCCCCCCTCCAAAAACCCATCCATCTATCCCACACTTTATGGAATTTGAGCTTCTCTCCACCCCGACCCCATTTAACATCATTTTTTAAAAAAAGCTTTTTTAGGGAAAACCCTTTTTTTTGGGGGATTTTGTAGTCGCCCGGGGGGAAAAGCCATTATGGGTCAGAGCTTTTAGAACCCCGGGAAAAGCTCGGGGACTGTGAAAAATTTTCAAAATTTTCAAAAACCTTTTTCCCCCATAATTTGGGGAGGGGCAAATTTCACTACAGTCCCCCAGGGGAAATAAAAAGCAGAAGGAAAAAAACTGAAATTTTTAAAATTTGCAAGTAAGGGATTTTCTGGTCTTTTGGGAGATGACGTTTTTTTTTTTTTTTTTTTTTAAAAAAAAAAAAAAAAAAAAAAGAAAGAAACATTGAAAGGAGGGCAAATAAAAGGACAACAAAACCCCAAAAAAGGGGAACCCGGTGTTTTATGTAAGGGAAGCGAAAAACACTTTTAAAAACATTTGATGAAAAAAATGAAAAAAAAAAGTAAATTTTTTTTTTTTTAAAATTTACAAGGGGGTTTTTTCCCAAATTCCCAACAATTTTTTACTGCTTCGGTTTTTTAAAAATAATGAGTTTTTTAATGAAAGTTTTAGGTATTTTTCCCCTGGACCTAGAAGTCTCCCCCAAGTGAAGACCACAACAAAAACCAAAATAAAGTCTGATCCTGACACCTAATGCCTCTTCACTGGTTCCCTTACTTCTTCCTAGACAACCAAATTTATGGAAGGGAGCAAGAATGCCCAATGACTACGAGCTTGTACAGACCCTGAAATTTTAGCCGTGTTTTAAAAAGGCCTTAAAGGGGTTGCCCTTACTAAAAAGATTAGTTTAACGTGTAGGGAAGGGTAATTGAAGATTTTTTAACTCTTTTTGATTTTTTTTTTTAATTTTTCTTTTTTTTCCCCGGGCGGGAGTTGAAAAATTTTATCTCTCGGGGGGCACGGGGTTTTCCCTCGGGTTTACCGCCCTTGCCCCCCCCTTCTCTCTCGCTTTTTGGTCTTACTGAGAGCGGGGAATGGGGCCCGGGAAAACGGGCCCGCACACGGGGCTGCCGACAGCTTGGGCAGGGGGTTTTGTTGCCCCAAAACAAAAAAAGGAGACAAATTTTACTTTTAAAAGGGGGTTGGGTCTCATCTCGGGGTGCATGAATAAAAAAATGTGCTTTGCTTGCCCATTTCCCTGGTAAGCTGTCTGTAATTACCCTATGAGCTCTGTGTTTTTCAAATTTCTGCTAATTAAAAAAAATCTCATTTGTAGGACCAGGGAAGCTTATGATTTAAAAGTAAAAAAGTAATTCTTGCTTTTGTCTAAAAAGATCGAAAAACACACAAGCTCTAAATGTCCAGATTTCCCTGTGCTCTGACCTTTTGCGATGAGGTCACTCCCTAGGGGCGTAGCACGGGGGGCGCACTTGCGACCGGGCCCACAAACCCCCCCCCCTTCGCCACTTGCTGCATCGCGGCTACATAGACCCCATTTCGCAGCGTTTTGGCCGCCGGCGGGGTTGAAAAGGGCGGGGACAAACTAAGCGCCCGGCAAAACCCCGATCCCGGCCCCGCTTAGTACAGGGAAGGCTGCGGCCGAGGAGATTTTCATCGCCTGAAGGGCGGTCCCGCACAGTCGTATAGGCTGTGGGGGCCGAGGAGCTTCCCTGGTTGACGCCGCCAGCGGGGGTTTTCCTTTCCTCGGCCCCCAGCCTTTGAAAACCCCTGTGGGGCTGCCGCGCGATGAGATGATCTCATCGCGCCGCACCCTTCACTGTAATAAAGGGGCCCGGGTTTTAAACCCCGCTGCACCAGGGCGGCGGAAACACTGCATAGGGGGCCCGGGGAAAGGGGTTAGGAAAGTTTTTTGTGTTTTTAAAATTTCTGCTACCTTGTCCCTCCACTATGAAACCCCTCCCTCCTTTTCCTAACAAATACCTGCCTGCCGTACCCCCTTATAACCTCCCTCCCTTTTCCCCCTCTTCTTTATCCCCTGCCTGCTTTACCACACTAAAACCCCCGGGGGCCCAACCCTATACCTGCCGGGCCTGTACCCCAAAACCTCCGTTTTTAACCACCCCTTTACACCTCCCCTGCCGGAACCACACTTTTCCCCCGGCCTCCGGTCCCACATTTATCCCCCTCCCTGCCTGAAACCCACTAAACACCTGCCTGCCTTTACCTCACTATATCCCTGCCTGCCCCTTCACTATTTTCCCCCTCCCTTTTGGTCCCTTTCCACTATAAACCTGCCGGGACCTCACTTATTTCCCTGCCGCCTGTACCTAACTATATCCCGGCCTGCTTGTCCCAACACTATAGCCCTGCCTGCCTGTACCCACTATACCTGCCCCCCGGTACCACCTTTTCCTCCCTTCCCTTTGTACCACATAAAACCCCTCCCCTCCCTTTTAACCACACTTCACCGGGGCCCGGGCATGACCTCACTATACCCTCCCTTTTCCTCACTTTTCCCCTCCTGTCCCCCACTAAAATCCCTGCCTGAACCTCCCATATACCTCCCTTACCCCCACATTTAAAAACCCCCTGCCTGTCCCACACTTTATCCCTGCCTGCCTGTACCCACTTTATCCCGGGCCTGCCTTTTCCCCACACTATACCGGCCTGTCCCTCACTATATACCCCCTGCCTGTACCTCACTTTTATACCTACCGGGCCTGCCGTACCAAAACTATAAAACGGCCTGCCTTTTCCTCATTTATTTCCCTTTGCCTTTTCCTAAATATATCCCTGCCCTTTCCCTTTCACTATTTACCTCCCTCCCTGAAACCTTTCCCCCCTATTATTCCTCTTGGCCTGAAACCTCACTATATACCTGCCTCCCGGGTTCCCAAACACTATTTTCCCTCCTCCCCTGTACCACACTTTATACCTCCCCTGCCTGAAAACACACTATATACCGCCTCCCCTGTACCACACTATATCCCCTTCCTGCCTGTCCCCACACTATATCCTCCCGCCTGTACCTCCCCTATAAAACCTGCCTGCCGGGAAACCTCATAATATCCCTCCGCCTGAACCTCACTATATACCTGCCGCCGAACCTCTATATACCTGCCTGCCTGTACCACACTATATACCTGCCTGTACCTCACTATATACCTACCTGCCTTTACCTCACTATATACCTGCCTGCCTTTACCTCACTATATACCTACCTGCCTGCCTGTACCACACTATATACCTGCCTGTGTCTGCCTGTACCTATCTATATACCTGCTTGTACCTATCTATATATATACCTGCCTGTGGGGAGCTGTACCTATCTATATACCTGCCTATGGGGACCTATAGTGGTAGGGGGCCACGAGCTGAGGTTTTGCACCCGGGCCCCTGAGTCTCTAGCTACGCCCCTGACTCCCTGCTATCAGATAGAACAAACAGCAGGTGGAGAAGTACACAGGTCGGTCACTTGGGGAACCAGAGAGAGCTAAGAAGGTGATAAAATCACTTGTAGCTCCTTAACAACAAAAAAATGGACAACGCAATATATTTGGAAAACATCTTTATTTAGTGTTCCCTAAATGTTGAAAGCTAATCCTTGTAGCGAGACAACCCCTTTAAGTGTTTACTTTGAGCTCTGACGTGCTGCACTCTAGAGTGCTATTAGAAGAGCTGTGAATATGGAGCTGAGATGCTAATCACTGCTATAAAACCATCCACAGCCTAGCCAGGAAGAGTGAGGGAACATGAATCTAAAGCTGATTTTGGTCTGTGAGACAACCACTTTAAAGGAGTTCCGCCAACAATTACATTTATTCTCTGCCCACAGGATAGGGAATAAATGTATGCCTGCTGGGACCCTCACTGATTGCTAAAATGGAAGCCATGAGTCCCTCATCCATCAACCACACACAGGCGAGAAAAGCTTTGAATGGCTCTTGGCTATCTATGTCAGTCCCATAGACCTGGCAGGGGTGCATGTTCGACAGCTTCTCCGTTCAAAGCCTTTCTTGCTTCGTGAGGATGGGTGACATGGAGTCTCTATTTTAACAAAAAAAATTATTTTATTTTTTTTGGAGGGTGGGAGGTGGGTGCAACAATAGGACACCATGCAGTCAGACATTTACCACCTACCTGGGGGGGATAAGTGATACATTATTGGTGGCATAACTCCTTTTAAGGCTGGAATCACCTTTTCAGTTTTTGATATGATAAAGGTAGTGGATTCTACCTGTACAGTAAAAAAAATAATGTTATTAGAAAAATCGTTTAAAATATGAGAAGAGTGGCAACAAGTAGCTGCGGTGTCTACTCGGCTTACGCGTTTCGAATCATACTGATTCTTGTTCACAGCATGCCATTGTACTCATGTTTTTACAGCAGGGCTTTTATTAGAAAAATCTTTTTAAAATACTCGGCTTACGCGTTTCGAATCACACTGATCTTGTTCACAGAATGCTGGGAAAATATGAGCACAGTGACAACAAGTAGCTGTGGTGTCTACTCAGCTTACGCTTTAAAAATTTATACGATTTTGTTCACAACATGCTGGGAAAATATGAGAACAGTGATAACAAGTAGCTGCGGTGTCTACTCAGCTTACGCGTTTCGAATCATACGGATTCTTGTTCACAGCATGCTGGGAAAATATGAGCACAGTGACAACAAGTAGCTGTGGTGTCTACTCAGTTTACGTGTTTCGAATCATACTGATTCTTGTTCACAGCATGCCATTGTACTCATGTTTTTACAGCATGCTTTTATTAGAAAAATCGTTTACAATACTCAGCTTACGCGTTTCGAATCACACTGATTCTTGTTCACAATATGCTGGGAAAATATGAGCACAGTGGCAACAAGTAGCTGCGGTGTCTACTGAGCTTACGCGTTTCGAATCATACTGATTATTGTTCACAACATGCTGGGAAAATATGAGCACAGTGACAACAAGTAGCTGTGGTGTCTACTCAGTTTACGTGTTTCGTATCATACTGATTCTTGGTGCTCAATTTTCCAGCATGCTGTGAGAAGCAGAGTTTCCGGTATATAAAAATTCCGGAAAGCGGGCGTAAGCCGAGTTAGACACCGCAGCTACTTGTTATCACTGTGCTCATATTTTAAAGATTTTTCTAATAAAATAAAAGTTTTTTACTGTACACGTGGAATCCACTACGTTTATCATATTTCAAAAGTTGGAGACCACCAGCAGGATCCCAGTATACAAATAGGAACCAGGAGTAATGTGGATATTCATCACAGTGAGGTGAGCGTCTCTATGTGGATTTGTATTTGTGGTTCAGTTTTTGATGCAGTCTCTTGAGCCAAAGGTAGGAGTGAATTCAAAAGGAATAGGAAATATAATTGATGGACTTCTACCTCTCTCTTCTTATTTCATCTTCAGGATTTGGCTTATAAACTAAATCAAAATTGCATCTTAAGTACATTTTTTTGTGTGATGCGAGCTTAAATGGTTTGTTCCCATAGGGCAGCGTGTTTGCTATAAATCTGCACCTACTGGTATGCATTTTGTTGCGGACTCCTACAATGACTTCAATAGAAGTCAAAATCTGCACTAAATTTCATAGGAAAGGTTTATTGTGGATTTTGCCTACTTTCATTGAAGTCAATGTAGCAAAATCTGCAGGAAAATCCATGATAAATGTACCAAAAAATTCCTAATAATTGGTTGAGATTTTCAGTGAAAATGCTGTGGATTTAATTTTTTCAGATTTTCTGGGAAACGTACCCTTAAGGGTGAACGCACACGGGACGGGTTTGTTGCGGACATTTTTTGCAACAAATCTGCACGTAAAAGTATGCAACAGAACACGGAGCTTTTGATCCAGATTTTGGTGCGGATTTTCTTCATTCAATTTAGTTCAGCACTGTGAAATCTGCAGTAAATCCACAACAGAAATTGACAAGCTGGTGATTTAAGAAATCTGCACCTCAGGTCAATTTCCGCACAGAAAATTTCTGCCATGTGGGCCTGGGATTTTCTAAAATCCTATCCACGTGGCTGTTACTGTAATCCATTGTGCAAATCTGCACAGAAAATCCACATATCCCTTTTGCTTTCCAAAGACCCAGTGGGTCAAAAGCAAATTGAGGATATGTTACATCCAATAGAGGGCGCTTGAGCTTCTCAGCTCCTTTCCCATAATGCTTTGTGATAGCAGATGCTTCGTGGATGCAAAAGGCAATTTTGAATCTCCACACGCCTATATAGGCGCTCTCCCTAAGGAGAGATCTTCCCTTTCAGAAAATCCACAGAAAATCTGTGTGCAATCACCCTAAAGGGTTTTCTTGCCCTGAACTATCTTGCAAAGATCCTTCTTGTGTCTGGTATTGCAGTATTTACTTGAAGGGAACCTTTCCCATTGAAGCTGCTATCTGATTTGCTGGCCCCATGTTATGGAGCAGGAGGAGCTGAGCAGATTGATATATTGTTTTATGGGGAAAGGTTTAGTAGAACTTGGATTTTATTTATTTAAATCCCTGCTTATTCTGGGTTAAGGAGTCGAGTGGGCAGTTTAATCACTGACTGACAGCTATCTCTGTATGCAAACTGACACGAGGAACTCTGCCAATCATTTATAGGACCGCCCACTGGACTCCTTAGCCCAGAATAAACAAGGATTTAAATGAATAAAATGCAAGTTCTACTGAATCTTTCTCCATAGAACAATATATCAATCTGCTCAGCTCCTCCTACTGTATAACATGGAGCCAGCAGATCAGCATTTCAATGGGACAGGTTCCCTTAAAAGGGGGCTGAGCTGCAATATCACAGACAACCATGGACATTAGGGGCGCTGTTTCTAGAAGAAAGTAACCAGTTTTTTCTAAATCCATGCCACCCTTGGAACGGGGTTGTCTCACTACATTGATTCATCTTACCTCAGTCCTGTTTTCTCAGTTTCATTTTTCAATTCAGGGGTGCGTTTACTGGCTTCTACCGGCCTGCAGTGACAGGTCTGTAGCTATAGCAACCAGCGCTGGCAGCCTATCAGGAGAGATCAAACAGGTCTGTAGCTATAGCAACCAGCGCTGGCAGCCTATCAGGAGAGATCAAACAGGTCTGTAAGTATAGCGACCTGAGGAGCTGATGCAGCCCATACAAGAGGGGATATCTAGGAATAGATAGGACACTGTTAATGGACACATATTGCATAGTGACTTGTTTTTGCAAGGTCTTTAACATAAAAAGCAGAAATCCTTGTAGTGAGACAACCCCTTTAAGGCCCACCTTCCCCCAATCATGAAGCGGTTAACAGTTTTGTTTATCTGTGGTGTTTAAGGTGTGTCTATTTTACAAAAACCATCCAAATACATATGCAAAGAATGCAAAACAAAAAGTAAGCAGGCGGGTTGGCGGTTCTAGGTTAATAAATGTGCATCTATCAGCATATAATAGATATTCATATTTCAGCCTGTGTCAATGGCCGCCGCTCACTTGTCAGTCTCCAGAAATAAGTTTGGGTCCATTGTGAATATGCAAAACCAGAGAAAAAAAAAAGTTGTCATTCTCCTGAATACATTGTGTGATCGCAGCCGTGTGGGGTTTGAGTGGAAAGAGGGAGCTGGTTCAATATTTAAAATTTTGTAAACTTATTATTTATTAACCCCTTACCACCGGAGCCAGTTTTGGCCTCTCTGACAGAGCCCCATTTTTGAAATGTGTCACTTTATGTGAGAATAACTTTTTGACACTTTAAAAACCATCCATGTGATTCAGAGATTGTTTTCTCGTTGACACATTTGTGCTATAAGATGGTAAGAAATTTTGGTCCAAAAAATGTTGTTTTTTTTGTGAAAAATACAAATTATGTGAAAAATGTGAAAAAATTTACCTTTTCAAACTTCAAAAATTTCGCATGAAAAGACAGATAGTTTTTCCCACCCCAAATAGTTTATAACTAGCATTTACCAAGTCTGCTGTATTTTGGGCATCATTTTTTTAAATGTTTTTTTTTTTTTTTTTTACGACATTGGGGGTTATAAATTTATGAAATTTTTCAAGAAATTTGCAATATACATTTTTTTTGGGACCAGCCCCATTCAAACGGATTTGATTGACCTGTATGTTAGATCCCCCATAAATGCCTCATTTTAAAAACTACACCCCTTAAAGTATTCAAAACTTTTTAGGAAGATTTTTAACCCTTTAGGTGTTTCACGGAATTAAGCAAAGGGAAAGTAAAATTTCAAAATTTCATTTTTTTTTTTGCGATTTTCAATTTTTATACATTTTTGACAAGTACGAAAATGTGATCGGGGAAATGAAAATTAAATTGTTTCCCCCAGATTCTCCGTTTCAGAGTTCCCATATGGGGCCTGTGCATTATTTGGCTCAAAAAAACCCTCGAATAGGGGGACCTCCCGGATCTGAGGTTATTTTCATTACAATTTTATTTAGTGGCCTTTAGGTTGGACACCCAGGTTAAAAACGTAAAAAAATCCCCCTAAAAAGCCCCCATTTTGGGAAAAACTACCCCCTTTTGGAAATATATCGGGTGTAGTGGTATATCCCCCACGGGGCGTTTCAAAAATTTTTTTTTAGCGTTCGGCTGAAAATAAAAAAAAGATTTTTTTCAATTTCTGCAATTTGCGAAAATGTTTAATTTTACAAGGAATCTTGGAAAAAAACCCCCCAAAAATTTTGTTAGAAATTTTTTCCCAAAGTTCGGAAATCCCTACATGTGGGTTTTAAAGCGTTTGGGCGCAGGGCAGGGGGTCAAGGGGGGAGCGTATTTGGCTTTTGGCGCACAGTTTGGTGGGGCCTGTCGCATCGCAAAGCCCCCAGAGTTCTAGAAAGGTAAAAACCTTCCAGAAGTTTCCCCTTTTGGGATTCAAAAACCCCTCAGGGATCTCATCTGAGGGTGTTTTTTGCTTTTTGGGCGCAAAGGTGTTCCGTAGTTTTTTTTTTTAGATTGGGCCAGGGAAATGGAGGGGGGAAAAGCATTTTCCCATTTTTTTTGGGCTTATTTTTACAGTATTCGCCATATGGGATAAATGACGGGATAACTTTACTAGGGGGGTCGGTACATTAAAATTTATAAATTTTATATAGTTTTTTTTTTTATTCTTTTTTACCAAATAGAGCGAGTTTTAAAAAAATTTGGTTTTTTGTTGCCCTATTTGTCAGCCATAGCTTTTTTAATTTTTTGCTTTGGGAGCTGCTTGGGGGTTGTTTTTTACGAGATGAGTTGAGTTTTATTGGTACCATTATGAGGGGATGTAATGCTTTGATCACTTTTTATTGGGTTTTTTTGAGGATTTTTACAAAATTCAGCAATCCCGGTGTGTTTTTTATTTTTTCACGGTCACGTGCGGTTAAATGCAGCTAGTTTTTCCCCGCAGGTTTTATACGATTTCAGCGATACCCATTTGTATATTTTTTTTTTAAAGTTTTACTGCTTTTACACAATAAAAACACTTTTTTTTGAAAAGGAAAACAGTTTTGCATCACCCCAGTTGGAGCCATAAAATTTTTTTTTTTTGTTTATGGAGTGTATAGGGACTTTTTTTTTGCGAATGAGTTACGTTTTATTTTGGGAACATTTTTGAGGGGGACAAGACTTTTGAGCTTTTTTTAAAAAACTGTTTTTTGGAAGGAGGGTGAAGAAAATATGAAATCCAGCAGTGTTTTTTATTTTTAAAAGCGTTTAACCTGCGTATCCGTGACAAAATTAGTTTTACTTGGGGGGTTTAGATGATTACGGGGATACCCAAAATTTTTGTAGTTTTTTTATTTGAAAACCAATTTTTTTGAAAAAAAAGTGTTTTTATTGTGTAAAAACAATATTTATGAAATGCTATCTTTTAAAAAGCCAAACTTTTTAATTTTTCCCTATACAGAGTGTGTAAGGACTTTATTTTTTCGGGATGAATGACGTTTTAAATTGGTACAACTTGGGGGTTTTATGAGTTTTTAACGCTTTTTATTCCATTTTAGGCTGCAGGATGTACAAAAATCGCAATTCTGTGACTGTTTTTGCTTTTTTTTTTACGGCGTTCACCCTACGGGGTTAATTTAAATGACAGATTTATAGGGGGGTCCTACGCCGCGGCGTACCAAATATGGGTTTTTTATTTTTTTTGATCTTTTTTGGGGGGATTGGCGTTTGTAAAGGGGGAAAAAAGGGGGATGTAGTATTTTTATTTTATTTTTTGTGTTTGTGTTTTACTTTTTTACACTTTTTTTTTTTCTTTTTCCCCCCTTTTTACACTTTTCCCAGGGGGGAAATTGATGAACGATCGTTGATCGTTCTGAATAGGAGTCGCTACAGTTTAGCTGTATGGGTCTCCATGGCAAATGCAGTCACGCTGCCCACAATGCATTGTGGGCTGTGACGTCACCAGAAACCGGTGCTGTCACGCACGGGGGTGCCCGGTAGGAGACTCGGTAGCGGCGCACAGCGCCGGTTCGGGCGCAGGGGCCACTCGGGTGGGGGGTGCGGCATGATGCCAGCGGAATTTTCCGCCCCGGGTTCCTGCCGGGATCTTGCGCGTCTGCTTTTGAGCGCGCAAAATCCCTTTCCCCTACTCATACGGCATTTGCGGGAACCCCCCCCCGACATTGGTATGGTACGGAAAAAGTTAGGGGTAAATAAACAACTACTCGTTAGAAGTAGAAAAACAATCATTTTTGGGGCCAGATTTTATTTTAAATTAAAAAAAATATAATTTTTTTTTTTTTTTCTTCTACCCCTAAAATAAATCTTCTCACAATTTTCAACAAACCTTCTCTCTTTTTTCAAAAAACACACAAACCTCCTTTTTTTAAAAAACAACAACCCTTCTTACCTTTCTTTACAAAAA